>WKFP01014749.1:129259-184561 GCA_011057875.1 Pterocles orientalis
CCTCCACAGGGGAGGGCAGACCCCCCCGCCTCCGGCCCGGCGGTCCCCGCCGTACCCCGCTCCCCCTCCAGGCGGTCGCTGCCCTACCGCCACCTCCCCCCGCGGGGAGCTCCACACCGCACAGCCCCCCGGTGAGAGCGCCGACGGTCACAGGAGCCTCCCCCGCCAAACTGCCGAGCCCAAGTTTGTCGGGAGGAGCTGCCCCGGGCGGCGGAGGGGTTACCTGTCCCTCCTGCCGCTCCCCTCGGCCGGCTGAGCAACCGCGGCGGCGCTAGCTGCGGCTCTCCCTCCCCGGTCCCATCTCCGCTCTGCACGGCGCCGGACCCAGACGCCACGTATTATCTACGGCCCGGAGCGCCGCTCGCTCCCGCGCCGTGCCTGCGCACTGAGCCGCCGAGGGCCGCCGGGCCGCGCTCCCCCCGCCTCCCCCGCCCGGAGGTGGCGGCTTAAGGCGGCGGCGGCAGCGGCGGGGGGGACTCTCCGGCTGTCCCCGGGCCGGGCAGGCCGCAGGTGTGCGGAGCGGCTGCTCAGGGGCCCACCGGGGTGGCGGGAGCAGGAGGGGTCCGGGGTCCATTCGCCACCCTCCTGCCGTTTGGTCGGCGTTGGGCAATGCTGAGGCTCGGTGCGTGTGTTGTTTGTCTAGTGGAGTGGATAGACATGGCAAAAAGTGAGGTGTGAGCTGGGGGAATAAAGCAGCCAGCAGATTTATGGTATTTATTTATCCAGGCCCAGCTGGACTTGTGAGAGAAACAGAGCAAGGCTGAGGGGCAAGAATGAACGTCTGGGGTCTGCCCGGCAGCAACAGGTTGGCTGTTGTTCAAAGGGATTTTAAGGGGAATTGAGGAAGGTGCTGAGGGGAGAGTTAGAGAATGACAAAGGAGGAAGAGCTGGAGGTGCTGAAGTGTATCCCACACGGAGGCAATGTGCAGTTCCTCTAAAAAAATGTAAAGGGTAAGAATGCTGAAGAGTCGTTTTCATGTTTTGTAGTGAAATGTGCAGAGTAAAGTATCGTTGCATGCAGCGAAAAATGGAAGTGCATTAAAGCAAAATGGTAGTAGTAGCCAAAGGAAAAAACAAGGTGTTTTTAGAATGCTGAAATGACTGCAGTACATGCAGAAGGTGAGATTAATGGTGGTTTAATGAATAGAGATGCCCAAGCTTCTGTGAAACAAACCCTGCATTTTACAACAACCGTAAGTTTGGGCTGTTGCAAACTTAGGTATTGTAAAGCTATTAAAAAGAGCAAATAAGGGGTTGCATGTGGAGGAAGGAACTCTGGTTTCGGTGGATTTCATCCTGTCCTTTCATCCTTTCTTATCTGAGGTAATAGTGCCAGGAGTAGTTCCCTTGGCCTGAGCAGAGCTACTTCCACAGCTGCGTGCTGTTCAGTAAGCAGCACCAGCATACCTTGGCCCAAGGCAACTAACGAGGCAATAAACTGACAGTTATTTGGGAAAAACCAGGAGAATACGGTGGAGGTATAAATGAGTGAACAGCAGGATGGAGTATCACTCTTAAAGAGATTTCCTGTTTGAGTGTCCTGTAAAAACCAGTCACAGGTAATTGAATGCTGCTTTATTTCAGATCAGGAAGATATTTATGTAGAAAAAGCAGTTAATCTACAAGAGCTGTCCTCTCTCTATTCACAAAGCTGGCTTTTGATTACTTACCTGCTGACAAAGGGAATAAATAGAAGGAATGCAGAATAGCTGTGTTGGCCCCGTACAGTTTTGTTTCCTGACACAGAAGCGATGTGCCTGGCGAACCAAGACAAATTAGTATCGTAGCAATGAGGACATTTGCAGTAATGCTAAAAATAACTCCAATTTAACAATCCTGAAGGTTAACCATTGATACCTCAGAAGCTGCTTTTAGTGTTCTTTTCATGCATTAGGAAAACTGTAAACTCTGAGATCAGAGCTGGTCTTGAAGTATAGCTGAGCTTGGTTATTTGAGGTGTGACCTGTTTAGCTTTGAAATCGGTAACATCAATGCAAAGATGTTTTCGAATACCAGAACCTGTAGGTCAATCTGTGACTCATGATGTGACCTGCTGTTACATGAAGGAATTTCCAAATTTTAAGTTTTTCCTCAGTTCTCAACTTTCACAAAATATAGATGGTGCTTATCCTGAAGGCTTCGGCTGGGAGCAGCATGGAGAGCAAGTGTAATGTTCTACCTCAAGCCATAGATGTTGTTAATTTGATTTTTTTTTTCCATTGTGGCAGGGGAACCCAAGCCTAGTGCTTTCCTTATCTTCTGCCTGCTGTGCTTAAAGGTTCGTAATGGACAGTAGTGAGCATGCCGAAGAAAAAATCCTGCATTGTCAACAACTTCTGTAGGTGGTGGTGGTGGTTGCCATAGAGTTTACAGGCTTCTCTCTTGCTGACAGGTGAAGTGATGGTATCAGCCAGTGTAGTTAGCTTCTGGGAGCCTGTGCTGAATAGGAAGAATTACAGCTTCTGGCAGACACATTTCTCTTGTACCAAAATGCAGCAATTGGTATGAGACTCATGTTCACAGACTTGCAGATGTCTGTCCCTTTTTGCTTAATGGCTATGGCAAGCTTCCAGAGCCTCTTCTTCTGTTTTATGTGTTGTGGAAAGCCATGGCCTGAATAGTTCTGCTGTAGTGACATTATTGCCACTGTTGCCTGTCCTTCCCTTCCTAGTGCCTGGCTCACCTTCACCTGGAGAGCGAGACCCGTAACGCTCCCATTTCTTGGAAAGCCTTCAGTTGACATGGAACTGAAAGGAGCAGCTCAGGCATCTAAAGGTGATCCCACCCGTCTTCTACACGGCAGCAGGAGAGAGGTGGGAGAGCTCCTTCCACTGCACAAGTGGCTGAAGGGGGCCATGAGGAGCAGCAGCTAATAGCTGTCATGTGCCCTGCTTCTGGCTTCCAGTCTCCTCCAGAAACTGTTGCTGCCGTTCAGGTGGTCCCACTAAGTGGGCAGAAATAATGGTGAGGAATGGGGCAAAAAGGCAGAGGTCAGTTCAGGTCTGCTGTGCTTTGCTGGTGCTCTTTCTGCTGCCATTATGGCGGTTCAAAATGACTAGAGGAGGCTGTGAGGGGAAAGGTGGCAGTTTCTCATCCCCTCCTATGTGACATTCGGAGCAGATGCTCCTCTTAGGATGCCTGGTATCCGCACAATTTTCTGGTAGCAGAACCTGGATGACAAATCCATAGCTATCAAAAGTGCAGATTTAGACCTTACCACACTCTACAACTGCCTGAAAGGAGAGTGTGGTGAGGTGGGTGCTGACCTCTTTTCTAAAGTAACAAGTGATAGGACAAGAGGAAACGGCCTCAAGTTACACTGATTTAGTCTGGGTGTTAGAAAAAATTTCTTCACTGCAAAAGTGCTCAGGCATTGGAACAGGCTGCCCAGGGCAGTGGTGGAGTCACCATCCCTGGAGGGGTTCAAGAAACGTGTAGATGTGGTGCTTGGGGACATGGGTTAGTGGGTTGGGTGGTGTTGGGTTGACAGTTGGACTTGCTGACCCTTGAGGTCTTTTCCAGCCTGAATGATTCTGTACTTCAACGTGCTAGCTTAAAAGACATGAATACTTTTGCGAGCATGTTGGGTCCTTGCGTGCCTTTCTCCTGCCTGGAATGACATTGGTGTCCTCTTCTGGCTACTTGTGAAGAGCTGTCTGGTGAGACAGGCTGGTTCTGGGAGAGGCAGCCATGGCCATTCGCTCTGCATACTGACTTGAATCAGGTAGCCAGAGAGGGTGTATTATAAAGGGTATTTTTATTTTTTCAAAACTTCTGATGCAGAGCGTGGTTTCTGAATGGAAGGGGTGTTTCTTTCAGACTCTAGACAGATACTACCAGCTGCTCCATTCCTCTTTTATCTGAGGTGATTTTCCTGTTAATATTGTCTGGGAATCTGTGCTTGGCTACTTATTTTTCAAATATTGCTGTAGTTCCCAGTGCTTTCTGTAGAATATTCTAGCTAGGAAAAAATGATTAATTGTGGTAATTTGTCATATCCTGCCATCACCATTTTTGTATATAGGCTTGTCCTTGTCCCCTGAGCCAGAAATACAGAAGATACTTTCTTGACAATCAAAGTCATAAATCCAGGTGCTTTTTTCTATCTTACCCTGAAAATATACGGGCTAGGAGTTGTTAGTTTTCTTTGTCATTCTTGTTGGTGCTGGTGAATTCGAATATTATGATGCCCAGGAATATTTGGGAGCTGTCTAATCCAAAACACGTATAGACAAGTGATTGAAGACATGGCAACAACAGGGAGTTTGTACAAGGGAGCGAATGCTTGCCTGTGAGGGACCGCTGGGCAAAGAGGGACAGGCAGGAGGAATTAGAAGTATTCCAGTAACCCGTCTTCCCTCAGAGGCTGCCTCCATTCATCGTGTTTGTGTTTCCAGAGCTCTGTAAGTAACTTCCTTGCTCTCAGGCCTGGTTGTTTCCAAATAAGCTTTGCAGACGCAGGGTGTCTGCAGAGTTTAGAAGCAAAAAGCCTTAATTTAAATCCAAATGAAATGACAAAATGTCGAAGACTCCATTTTCTAGAAGTGTCAAGCGTTGGACAGCAAAAGCGTGTGGTAGTATTTTACTTGCAGCAGCTAGCACTACCGCTAGACGGCTGTGTTGTTTTAAAATACACTGCCTATGAAGATCAGCGCCTAGGAGCTTGGGTTAATCTATAAAATTGGGTTTCTCAAGGGAAGCGTAATTTAAAGTCAAGGGCAGGTGGGGGTAGTCTATTCAGAATCAGTCTAAGAAGTTCAGTTTTCTCAAGAGGTGACGTGGTGTCAGGTACGTTCAAGTGCTGAGCACCCCTGTCAAGAGCAGATGTTCCCCAGTGCTCAGCTCCTCGTGGGACAGCCAGCTGGGAGCCGCGTGTCCCGACGTGCTGAGCTGTGGCTGCCACATGCGTGAGTGACTGTGACTGAATGGGTTAGGCAACGGCAGGTGAGCTTCTCTGGGAGATAAAATGTGCGAACCAAAGCATCTTTTGGTAACTCTCGCATGCCTGTGCTTTCTGTTCCCGTGTGTGAGGTTGCTGAAGATGTTGCAAATGCCACATGCCAAGTTCTTCTGTGTTTTGGTGCCCACGAAGGAATGGGAGCATCTGAAAACTTGACCTCTACTGTGAATGCTGAGGGTCATGAGGTTAATGTTAGTAACTGCTCTCAAAATGCCCTGGAGTCTAACGTTTGTCTGTCTGGTCTCTTTCCCAAGAAGCATTATACTGCTTCCTGTCGGCTTTTGATAAACTGGATGGCTTTTATACTGCAGCTGTTGTAAATGGTGCATTATCAATGGTGCAGATAGAACGGAGTTTTAAAAGGCATGTTTTGATTAGAAGGCCAGAGATGGGAGGGATGACGGTGATTTTTGTTGTTGCCTTTGTGTCCTGGCAGTGTCTGCGAACGGCTGTTCTCAGCCAGGAACTGCGTTGTCTGAGGGATGCCGTGCAAACCTCTGTGCAAAGGCGTCTGCTGGTTCAGAGTTCTTGGCTTTGTTGTCTGAAGCAGTGTAATTGCAGTGTATGTGTAATGTCATTAGCCACCATATCAAGTGCCAGTTGCCAGGCTGTCACTGATTTTCTGTTAATGTCTCTCTCTTGTTCAGAAAACACTGATGGATTTTAGCCATGAAAGCCTCTCTGAACAATTGCTTCTCTGAGAGTGGTGAGAAGGAATAGGTGAATGCTGTCTCAGCTTTTGCAACCAACTATATAGTTACTGTCAAGAAGACACGTATCCAGCTGCAGCCAAAGACAGCGCCTGTGCTGCTGTGATGCTCTCTGGAACTTTTAACCTCAATTTAGAAGGAAAAACCCTGAACTGACGAGAGCATGTACTGATTGCTCACATAATTTGTAGATGTAATGACAAAATAAATGTGTTAAATCTGTCCAGGGTGTTTGAACAGACACACGTGGGAAATGTTATTTTCTTTTTAGTGAGTCCAGTAAGAATTCTATTCCAACTTTGACCCTGAGGCACTTTCGGAGAGCTTGGGACCAGTGGGATTACAGGCAGGTACCTTTGAGAGAGCAAAACACAAACTATTATTTCTGAACTAAAAAAATAATTGAAGTTCTGTGGTGAAATTGGCCACCTTAATTGATAACGTTCAAAAGCAAATGGGCAGCCATCATAGACAGCCCAGTTCCACTCTCCTGGACATCTAAGAGTGAGCAGAGTAACCATGTGCTCTTTGGTGTATAAATCAGCAAGGTTCCAGTGCTGGTAAGAGGCTATGATTTGGATTTGTGCTGAGAAGGCAGCTGGTGGCATGAGTCTCTTTTCTCTTTATACCTTGTTATGGGTTTGTGTGTGGGTTTTGTCTGGTAGCAGGAGGGGCCACAGCATTGGCTCGTGTAAGCAGCTGCTAAAGGTTTCCCTGGACTCCAGCTCTGCTGGCAGCAAGGGAGGGGCTGCAGTGGTGGCTCCTCTAAGTGACTGCTAAAGGTTCACCCCCAGTCCCCGGCTCCAAGTGTTTGGTAACTGGGAGGGGAAGTGTGGGAAGGAGTACCACCGATCTAGCCCCTGTGAGCAGTTTCCCAGCTTCAGGCTGGACCCACCCCAGGCCAGGGCTGAGCCAGTTGGTGCCTCTGCCAATGACATATTGAAGAGGGGGCACAGAACAATGGGGTTGGCACGGCCCTGGGCAGGGCATGGCTCGGGTGGGCTGGTCCGGCCATCCAGCTGCCTGCCTGGCTTCTGTGAACTGACCTTCCATAGGCCAAACCTCCGCCCTGGCTCGCTCGAGAGTCTGTTTCCTTGGGAGCTGATGAAGACCTGCAGTGGAGAGAGAAGCAAGATTTTGAGGGAGACAGCCGGGCAGACACTTGGCCAGAGAACAGGAGCAATAGGAAAGAGAACGCTCTCAGCATTTCCCCTGCAGCGTGGTGAAGATTCATGGTGACGCACGGTTTGTCCCTTGGTGAAGCCCATGAGAAGATGCAGCCATGGAGGACCCCATGCAGGAATTATGGAGAAGCCCACGCCTGAGCCAGGCAGTTGTCAGGGGACTGTAGCCCCGTTTGGAAAAGGAGTCACGCTGGAGAAGTTCTGGAGAAGGACTCTCCCATGTGAAGGGACACTATGTTGTAGCTGGGACAGACTGTGAGGAGCCCTCCGCTGAGGAGGAAGGAGCGGGGGAATGACTGCTCCCCCCATTCCCTGCCCCCCTGTGTCACTGGGGGGAGAAGGTACAGAACAAAGCCTTTGGGCTTGGGAAGAAGGGAGGGGTGAAGGAGAAGTGCCTTTTTAAGATGTGATTTCTCTCTCTCAGTATCTTGCTTCTTGTTGTAAATAGTTAATGAATTCAGTTGTTTTTTGTTCTTCCCAAGTCGTGTCAGTCTCTTGCCCGTGACCCTAAGTGGTGAGTGAAACCCTCCCTGTCCCTGCCTCAGCCCGCCAGGTGTTTAGCAAAAACTGTCCCAGTGGCTTTATAAACCACGACACCCCTTTAATTCTCTCCCCCAGCCCCAGGAGGGCAGAAAAGGGAGGATAAGTGAGTAGTTGTGGTGTTTGGGTGCTGGCCAGGGGTGCAAAACCACAACAGATACAAATTTTCTGCTTGTGCACATAGATTTCTATAACCGTGTTTCACTGGGAGTGTGGTGCTCTGCCCTTGCTAGAGCTAGTTCAGCAAAGGATGTTTTCTAAAGTTGTTTTTTTGCATTGCCACCAAAAAAAGTCATTGGTTTTTGTTGCTCCCCATATGTGCTATATACTACTAAATGCTACCTGCCCAAGGGTTGAAAAGGGAGTAATTCCTATGAAGTTAGGGATCATTTACGAGTACTGGGCATCCTCTGTCCGTCTAGCCTCCTGTGTCTGATGGTGGCCAGTTGCAGCTGCATATGACAAGATTGTAAGAACAGGGCAATCACATCAGGTTCTCTGACCTCCTAACTTCTGACAGCCTGCAGCCTAGGGACTGAGGGACTAGAGGAAGTCATAACCACCTCTTCATGTTCAGTAGCCGTTAATGAACCTTCCCTTGTGAACTTTGGAGTCTCACTGCTTTTTGAATCCACTTTGCTTTTGGCAACTGCTGCAGTGGGTTGTGGTCTTAATTCACTGTGAAAGGGAATCAAGTCCCAGCTATCTCTGCAGAATGAATTCTGAACTGGAAGTAACTGGCTTTTCATTCTATGCTCTTGTTTAATAGGATGCTCAGGACAGCTGCCTGCTCCAGGTGCTTTGTGCAGCAAAGATTGAAGACTGAAGTCCCACATGTTCAGATCTGCTTGGGATCCACTCATTGAGGCAATGCTGTCTCACTGAGGAGAGGTAAGCCCTTTGAAACCAATGAAATGTAGTTGCCTAAATAATACATGTGAATGCTTTTTATTTTTATCTGAGGAAATTAATCCGCATATTTTTTACCACTTCACAGTCTACAGTGCATTAATATCCCAATCATTTTTTGCTTGGTGATAAGATGATCATGATGTTAGTGACGTGGTTTGGTGGGTATTGACATAGCTTGGAACTTTCACATCTTCTTAGTTAGCTAGCTTTAGGGGTTTTGAATGCAATCTGAATGCTCTAAGATAGAAGTGGAAAAACTAGCGTCTTCCATTCATGATTTATACACCTGGCATTCAAAGAAAAGAGAAGTAACTCTCTTTATAAAGTAACTCCTTTTATTACCTGTTGGGCAATAGTGTAGCTCCATTGAAGCCAATGGCAGAATTCCTCATAATGCCAGCAGAGTTCCCCTTTCACCACTGGCTCAGCATAGGTGCTTCCTCAGGGTAAGTGGCTGTGTGGAATAAAACCCAAGGCTCTCTTTGTCTGAACCGGAATTGTACAGGTGGGGGTGATGGAAGTGTTTTGCCGAGATGTTTGACTCCTGCCTGGCTGTTGTAGGGGTGGCATCCAAATGCAATTTCAGTGCAGTTACGTGACAGAATAGCATTGTAGCACTCCTCGGTCTCAGATTCCTTCAAGCTTTAGGCCAGGGATGTTTTCAAATGCCTCTGGTACCTACTAGAGCAGGTTAATGTAAAGCATTTAGAATTACTACACAGAGCTAAAGGGATGTCAGAAGGTCTTTTGGACTTTGACAGAGGTTAGGTAGCTGCTTCACACTTTTTTGTGTTACTCAGAGTAGGCTTTTGTTGGTTGTGGGGTTTTTTTTTGTTTGTTTGTTTTTAATTCAGCTTATGTTAGATAATGAATTAGCATTTCAAAATAAGACTATTTTCTTTCTTCGTGATAAATTGGGAAGGAGGAATTGCCTCAACAGAAAACCCTATTAAAATCTGCTGCCACGGTGGCTCAAGGGCATCCTGAATGCATGATTAACATTCTTGTGCCCTTTGACTTCTAGCTGATAGGGATTTAATCTATTACCCTATTTAAACCCAGCTGCAGCAGTGTGCTATAATGAGGTTCACTCTCATGTGTTGCCTGAGCTATAAGGGCGCGAGCAGCTCAGCTTTCTTCCTGATAAAGTCAATAGAAGGGCTGTAGACCTGCAAGGACCTGAACATGAGACATTTGGTAAGGGCTTTTTCTGGTTTTTGTTCTTTGATGTGTGTAATGGTTACTAATTAGGTTCTCTCAAGCTTTGGCTTAAATTGCATGTTGCAAAATAAAAGTCAAGTTACTTTCAAGAGCAAGCGTTGTCCCTGAGAGTGCTGGATGGAAAAAACCTCAATCTCTAGTTGTGTGAATTGGCTTAATTTCATGTACTTCTGCACTGAGTTTGTGCACTTGATGGTAGTCCCCCTGGAGAGGTAATCCTTGCATTGTAAGTTGGCCATTATGTGCACATGCTTAACTCTGAATAAATATTTCCTCAGAAATGCCAGAGGAGAGAACTGGGTCTTGCCAGCATCGTTAATGTTTACTGCTGCTTCCATCTGCTGCTGCTATGTTTTTCTCTCTTGAGATCTGGTTTATTTTGACTCTTATTCCCCTTGTATGTTAATTAGATTCATGCTGTGCTCTTATTGATCAGGAAAAAGTTGATACAGAAAGTCCAGCAAGGAACTTGCTGTTTGTTATGTGTATCTTTTTGCTTTAATAGCATGTGGGCATTTTTCTGTTAAACTTTTTGCCTGTGATCCTGATCTTGGAAACTATGAGCTAAACTAGGAAAAAAACCTACTGAAATCCATTAGTGTTAAGACAAATTGGATTTTGTTATCAGTTGTTGTTTATTTGGACTATGTCACCTGTTAGTTTGTATCTTTTAATTAGCATGCCTTTAATGCATTTTGCAAGAGATACTGGGTGCTGTGCTCTGGAACTGTGGGGGGGAAAAAAGGCTGTTGCTGGTTTTTGGTCTAGTGGCTGTTTTGATGGCTTCATTTATTAAGGGCATGTTTTTGAGGCAGCAGGTTCTCATACCCACTGTTCTTTCATCTGAGAACATCCTGAACCCTGCATGACACTGAGGTAATTAATGTACTTCCCAAGAAGGAAAACGTCTTGCCAACAACGGATTCATACCTCACAGTAGACAATTAGCTCAAAAAAATAGCTACAGATTATGTACTTGGTGACTTGGGAGTGCAAACTGGAAAAAGATGTAGCTATGAGGTCTTATTTTTTAGTCTTTTGGGTACCTTAGCACACATCCTTCAAACATCCATTCTATTCTGCTGTTGGACGATCATTTGGTATATAAGTATGCTTAGTGTCTGGTGTATTTTGAGTGAGTTAAGACTGGAAATGAAGAGAGGCAGTGATAGAAGTAGGGCTAAGTGGTCTGATGTCTGGCAAAGATTGTCAGACTCGTGGAGGTCTGAATCAGCCTATAATTTGCTGAATTATCTGTGGCTTTTTGCCTTTGTATACTGTAGTGATTTTTCCATTATATATTAGCAACTGTACAGCTTTATTAAAAGGTATAAACTTTATCTTGAAGGCATGAGAAGCAATGGCCAAAACTGAATGCTCAAATCCTTTTGAAATTAATGGAAATCTTATGTTCTTAGACCAGGCAGTGAGGTAGGGAGTGGAATATGGCTGACAGCTTCATCAAGCTTATCAGAGGTGGTGGTTATTGCAGATGGTATGATTTATGTTCGGCATTATGTAGGCTTATTAAATCCTATTCCTAAAATCTATTTATTTTCTGATTAGTACAGACACAGAGTTATAGGAAGTTTTGGTAAACCACACTTCTACCCATCTTGTTGCTGTACTCCAGTGAGACACAGAAGTTTGTGGGGTGCACTCAGAAATGAGGTTTGCTTTTACACTGTGACTTGCACAATTTATCGGGTGTTTCTGTTCAAAAAACAGTTCTACCATACGTGTTTTAGGGTCTAGTGGCTGCATTTTTGTATTTACAAGAATATCCCCTTTCCTGCTAAGCAGACACCTTGCAAAAGAGGAAGCTACCTACATTGATAACTCCTTACACAAAAATTGCTCTCACATATTAGTGGAGGTAGTTTCATCTTTGTGTTTTCTAATGAGGAATATGTAAGAATACCAAACAAGGATAATGCTGTCTTATAAACTCTTGTAGGATATTATTTCTAGGCAAATGAAAGAGAAAAGAAAATTTTGTATTTTATACAATATTTTATAGCCAGAATCTTTGTAGCTGGCTCTTAGTAGCTGGCTCTTACAAACATCAATTTTTTTATTTTTCATGGATGTTTCATCAGGGAGAGCTCCAAAAGTACTGGTTCATGTCATCCCTCAGTGGAGTAAATAGATCCAGCTCTGCTTGAAGTTGGTAAAACTGTGATAAATTTCACCTTCTGGGACCTGTGGCTGTAAAGCCAGAAATTCCCTGAAATTTGAATCGCTTTGCAATACTCTTCATCTTGCAGAGAGGTTTGTGTGTCGAGGTGACTGGAGTTATTGAGTATTGCTTCAGAAAAAGGTGGCAAACCAGGGACTGGCTGTTGGGCTGCTGTGGGATTGTTGTGTCTTGTAACAGTGAAATACAGCCAACAGTTAGAGCAGACCTGTAGTTTAACAAACTTTTCAGCACCATTTTGTTGCTGAGCCATATAGCTAATAATACGTATCTTGTCTTGGAGTGCCTGTCAAGGAAGCATTTGCCAGGGGAAGGTCAAAATGATCCAGAGGAGATGCTTTTAGTAAGAGACCTGCCTAAAATCAGGTGGAGTGTGACAATACAGATAGCTACCTATTTGGTCACTGTTTGTTCTTGTCCTGACCGGGTACCCCAAGGACTCTTAACTGCATCAGAAAGTTTCCCAGCTACCTGTTGTGGAAGTCATCTCCTAATCTCTTACCAAGCAAAATACTATTTCTTTTGCTGACTTTTGGAATACTTCAGGGACCTTTCAAGGAAGGGCTGGTGATGGGCAGTGCTGCTTGGCTGATGGAGCTCATCACCAGCAATGTCATTCTGTGATCTGTGTGAGGGAGGAGACCTGATCATATTTTCTTCTTGCTGTGTCCTCTGGTGTAAGGAGCTATATTTGGGAGCTGCCTTTCCTGTCTGCTGACTCATCCCTGTCAAAAATGAAAAGAATGTTAGGCTTTTTTTAGACCAAGGAAACTGTTATAATTTTTATAGTACTTGGCATCTCTTAGAAACAGAAGCAATTGTCTCTGCGATGCCCAGTGCTTCAATAAGGTAGATGTCTCTCAGTAAATAAGATGGGCCAGGTCCTTTGCTGTTGTCTTGAGGGCTTCTGTCTGTAGAGTTATGTGTCTGTCCCCGCTCTTTCCCACTGTCCGTGCTGCTTATGAGAAACATGCTTAGTGACCATTTCCTTGCATTGGGTGGTGTGTGCCAAAACTGGGTCAGGCAGCATGCCAGCAAGTGGTGTCACGAGACGGTGCTGGTACCTGCACCCTGGCTGGTTCACTAGTATAGACACAGCTGTGGCGGATGGTAATGAAATTCCAGGTCCATGCTCCAGAGTAGTTTGTTCAGCAGCATCCCCTTTCAGCTGCTCCTGTGCACACCTCCAGATCTCCTGTCTGAATCTGAAGGAACATGAATTTGTCAGCCGTGAGCCTAGAAGAGCTTGTCAGGCAGCTGTGGCTGGAGAAAATAGACCTCATGGTCAGGGTGTACTAGAGGAAGCCTTGGAGGGCTCCAGGCCCATTTTGTGTTTGGGGAAGTATTGGCTATATTTAGCCAGAGGATGATGGTTTGTCACTTGAGGCTTTTGGGTGTTCAATTTCTTTACTGGTTGTGCAGAGGGCGTCACCTTTCCCTCCTTAAGGTACTTGTAGAGGATTCCTGGTCTGACTCAGAGCTGAGCACAACTCACTATGTAAATTAATAAAACAATTAACTCCTTAACTGACTCGCTTTTCAAAAGCCTGCACTTGCATGTTTTCTTCCATGTCACCTGTGCTTGTTGCTTCTTGATTAGCAATTTAAGTTGCTTAATTCTGCCTGAATCCTGGAAGTGCTGCAGTTGTAAATTATCTGGTACAGGCTGCTGTGAAGTTATAATTGCATTTTAAGAGCTAACTGGATTACCACTGAGGTGTCTTCTGTTAGGCATTACCACCTTTCCCAGGTGGTAAGGTCACAATGCAGTGTTTCTCATTGCTTCCCTCTGTCTTTGGTCTCTGTTCCTACATTCTATGTGCTTGAATTTCCAGTGATGTAGGCAAATACATTTACAGGCATACTCATTTATAAATCTTACAATGATATGCAATAAGTTTGGGGTTCTTTTAAAAACACATATATTCTATTGTGTTAACTTTTTTCTCCCCTAGACACAAGAGGGGAGAACATATAAACACTGTGGACTAGTGCCCTTCCTATTCTTGTTTTGTTGTGTTCAAACATGACTACAGATCTCACCTGGGCTGGCATGGAAGATCCTTTTTCCAATGGTTTGGGAGATATCTGTTGGAGAATCTGGCAGCTGAGTATTGTAACACTTGTACATTGGGAGGAATGTATAGCCATTGCTACTTAGAACCTCATGTCAGAGCCATGAAGCAGGTGCCAATGAACCGTGGCATGGACATGGAAACTGAGCCAGATAACCAGTGTTAAGTCTGGCATATCTGTGTGATTGCAATGGCATCTACTGTTGAATCATTCTGTTCCAAGCAGCGTTTTTTATGAGGGTGTTTTTCAAAAGACTAAATCAAGTTCCTTCAAACTGGCATGTGTTCATTCTGGGATGGTCAAAGAGTGAGCCAAAACAGGTCTGGTACCATTAGCAGCTGCCTCATAATGACTATCAGAGAATGGGTATTGTGTCAGAGAACAAGGAAAGGGTAAACATGAGGCCCAGTTTTTAAAATGATTGAAGAAAGCTGGAGGGAGAGTAGAAACAGAGACTACAAACACAACAAATTGTCAATGCGATGCTCTTTCATGGGGGAGATGCCATCCAGCGCTTCTAAGCAGCACGGTTGTATACAAGGCGATGTTCCTCTTGGCTATGTTGAGGCATTGCTGAATCCAGAAAGAGTGTGTTGGAGATTCAGAGGCAGTGAAATGAAAAGCTTTCAGAAATATACCCTCCAAAGGAAGTATGCAGGAATTGTGCTCTGTCTAAAAAAGAAGTAACTGAAGATGGGGCACAAGATTTCAAGACTGCTGCAAAGATGGGGATAATCGGCTGCCCGCTCACGCTGCAGAAAACAAGACATACTGCATGGCAAGAGTTTTGCTCTTGAATAACAGGGCCTATTTTTAAACTGTAAATTCAGCTATACAGTTAAATACAGTTGTTCTTAAAGTTGTTATTCCAAAGAAATTCCTTAAGACAGACCACCTCTGTCAAGCTTTATTCTGTAATTAGTCCTGTCCTACTTTTTTTTTATGACTCCATGGGAGACAATGAAAGGCATGGTTGAAAATCCCCTGAATGGCATACTGAGGTGCTGACCTGTGAAAGCCCCTATATGGTAGTAGGATTTAAATACTTAATACCCCTGAGAAATCTGAATATGAAGCCTTCTGAGGTTTTAATGATGGAAGAGCCCTGAATTTGAGCATAAATTGTTCCTATGTTTTCTGAAAATGAGATTGATGAAATGCTGAATATCTCAACAGGCTGCTCTAGCCCCTTGAGATCCACCTGTGCCTTCCTTGGCTACTGTCCTTCTTGTGGCCCAGGTGCCTAAACGTGTCTGATCCGAGGTTCTCAATCCCATGTACTAGCATAAACTGATGTATGAACCACGGCATGTATAAAGGTTAACATCCATTGATTCTTAGACCTCAGAGGTGTCTTCTGAAAGTATTTTCTCACGCGCTTCTCACAGTGCATGTTAGCAGATCTGTTAAGGGCACTACAGCTCCTGTTCAGACTGAGCTGGTTTTGAAAATACCTAGTTAGTGATGAGATGATCATCCTGCTTGGCTGGTTACTCAGCTTTTAGAATCATCTTTCCTGCAATGAGATCACTTCTCTGCTGACAGCAACGATTTTCTCAAATTGATTGATATTCAAGCATGTTAATATTTAAAGCTTGTGACCTTTGCTTCTTTTGTTTTTCTGTTGCCCCATTAACACCTATAATCAACATCGTGAATGCCCTCTTAAAACTACGTACCCTCTGTATTTTGGTATGTGTGTACATCTTGCTCAGCACTTCTATGTAAAGCTTGCCAAACCTCTCTACATCAGAAGATTACTTATTTCTAATACAGGGTTTACTGGAATGGTTTCCAGTTCTGCAAACTGCTTGCTGTCGGGAGAGGGCTTGGGAGGAATCTGAAGCTAGCTAGCAAGGCTTCTGTCTTTTTTCTCAGATCCTCACATGGGAGAGATGTTGAACTCGGTTCCTTCCTTGTACTGTTTTCTTACAAGTGCATTTTCTATCTGGGGGAAGGATTTCTTCCCCACCAATGTCTTTTTGCATCGATGCTCCCTGGACCTGCAGAAGGATGGATGATATTCCAAGACCATTCCATGACCTCTTGCATGCTGTGCCTGTGTGAAGGAGGGAGTTGTGCCTCACTTTGTTCTGTGTCTGTGAGATGTCTAGAAAAACATAAATGAAATTTGGAAGCAGGTTTGAAGAAATCCACTGACAGCAGTCTGTCTTCCACCAGTCCCCTCAAAAGTCTGGTCACCTACTTTATATGCTATAAGCGACTGGTGGGAGTTTTAGTAAGTGCAAGTGGATACAGAACTTTTAAAAATTTAAGATTGGCACCAGAATCTGGCAGTGCGCTGCCTCGATTGCTGTGAAGACAACTTTGAGAGAGAAGATTTTAAAGTCAAGTGAGAATGTAGTTATCCTTGGCAAAGGAAAGGTAAAGCACCACTTTTGTGGGCACACGAGTGTTCTACAGCTAGGATGCCTTTGGGATAAAAGATGCCAAAAATCAAGTGATGGATGTGGTAGTGATGGTAGCCACAGCTTAATCTGAACTGCTTTGGGACTGGGTTTAAGCTGCTTCTCTCACACAGCAATGCTTTCTGTAGTATAAGCCGTGCTGTCTCCATCCCCGGCAGCTTGCAGCAGAGTTCAACCTCGCTCTACGAAGTGTGCGCGTCCTCCACTAAAGTTATTCGTGCTGGTAGCCTCTGTGCTCTGGGTGATTCATCAGTCTCATGTGTGCCTGAGTCAGCCTCAACTCTTGGCTGTTTCTGTCAAAGATGCTTTCAATGGAAAAGGTGTTAACAGGGAAGGGCAGGAACAGGAAAGGTGTTAACTTGGAATCTTGTATCTTGAAAGAGTCATATGTTCCTGCTGTGTTCACTGGAAAAGAAAATTAAGAAAGTAACCCAAATCAGTTATCCATGTGATAGCTGCACCTTGGGTTCAAGGTGAAGTTGGAAGCTTGTTAAAATTAAATAAATGAGTACAGCCTAAACCTCTGGAAAGGGCAGGTTGCAGGCTACACGCATAGATCAAGAACTTGTAATTTACTTGTTTTACATAAACTAATACATAAAATCAAGTCCAGATAGTCAAAAAGTCCCATGTAGTTCATGTGTTTGCCTTTTATGTATATATAAAATAAATGTTATTTTAGGAATTGTGTTGAATTCCCAACTGCTTTGAGAAGGAATGTCAAGGAGGAGTCTTCCATAGCCACTGAGTCTTATTACAAAGATGCTGTTTTTGCAGAAACCCAGAGAGAGGAGTGCTTTTTCTGTATTTTTTTAAAATATTTAAATAATGAGGATAATTTTCAATTCCATTGCTAGCTTTGAAAAATATAGTCCTATGGCCTTCTCCCTCAAGTCTTGTAATGACATTCTCAATTTCCCTTTTTTGCTACTTTCTGTTCTTGGGATGGTAGCATACAGAATTAATTTGTGTCTTGATGTTACGGCTTTGTTACTTAGTGCAGATCTCTCTCATCTGCCTGGCTAGGTTTTGCTCTTCAAAATCCTAAGAGACTAGTTTCTTAGAAAATGATGAAAGTGAGATTGTAACTATAGCCAAATACAACTTAAAGGATATTAACCCTCCTTTTAACTCCTAAAGAAATACCACGTTCTTTGAGTCTTTAGTCTACATCAGGCACATTGCTGCAGTAACGTCAAGCTGTGTGAGAAAGTTCAGCTCCATTCGCCAAAGAGTAATTAGTAAAGCGCTGGAAACTACAGATAGGCACCACCATCATAAAAATAGTTGTAGAATTAATAGTATCAAGTGAACTGCAAGAAGTGGTCTAACTCATTGGGCATTTAGAGGAAAACAGTGTGGTTTGTATTAAGCTTGTGAGTCAAGGGGGTAGCATGGTCAGGACCCCATCTGTGGAAATGGACAGCGCTAGCCTAGCTTAGACAGGTGGACACTGTAAGCCCTGTAACTGGAGGTGTGAGAGAAGGAATAGGCAGCTTTGGGAGCTCAGAGAGGGACTTGGAAAGAGTTAATATTAATTTGGGATGTTGGAGGTGAAGGGACAAATCCCCTTCTAAAAGAAGTGCTGTTGTTTGTTGTATAGATGTGATTGTATGGGTGGAGGTAGATCCATACAACCGTATCTGAGGATGCTCTGGTGAGAAAGTGTTGGCTTAGGCTTGCTGCGTGCACACGTGCAGCTGTTAAAACTGTGTAGCACACCGGTATAAATTCATATATTGGGTTATACAGAACACATTAGATCTTTGATGTTTTGAGGAGCTGAAGAGAAAGCCTCATAATGGTACTAACAATTATGGTCATCATCTCCTTGTTCTGCGAAGCAGTCCTGTATGCAGAAATGCTAAAATATACCTGTTAGCAAGTCTCCATGTTAGGAAATTTTTGTGCAGTGCTTGGTGCATCCATAGATCTGTAGCCTGTAAATTGTCAGGGATTTGGAAAGGAGAAGAATTTTTAGAGGGGACCAAGCATTAAAAGTAACAGTGGAAAGCATTCAGATGAAAAAATGTAACCTAAAGCCAAGGGCTGTTAAACGGGGGCTGAGGATCTGAACTTGATTGTTAAATAAGGGATATGAACCTCTGTGCTCTGGGGCATAAACTATCTGAAATTGATTGAGCGAGAGAGAAAACTGAGTGGTTGACCATCACATGGCAGCCAGGCATGGACTTTCTTGTGCCTTTCTCTGAAGGGAGTATAGATCTGGACTTGATTCCCACGCAGGGCTGGATGGACCATTTCTCTGCTGCCCACAGAAAGGCTTTCTGTCCCTGCGGTGGAACCTCCTAACAGCATGCATCACTCTGTTTTACTGCATTCTAAATTTTCCAGTCTAAATATAGTTTGGTTGCTTTCCAAATAAGCCTGGGTCTGCTACTCATTCTGGTTCACTACTGTAAAGTTAATCATTTGATGTTCTCAGTAAACAGACACTCTGGGAGGCAGTTAGTGCTTATTTTAAAAGAAACTGCTGAAGATTCCAGGCTATCATCATTAATTCTTTCAGATTTCATTGTGCCCCCCCATCGCAATATCATAACAAAAGTTACTTTTAGAAAAAGAAACACAACAAACCCTTACCCCTAATTGCTGAGAATTTTAAATATTCAGCATGCATCTTAAAAATTTTTCCAATTTAAATAATTTTCAGTGTTTCTTTCAGCCTGAGGCAGACCCTGCATTGTAGATCTTTATCACACTAGCATCTTTGACAGCATGGTGACTCAAGGAATTGGCTGGATGGTTGCACTCAAAAAGTTGCAGTCAACGGCTCAAAGTTCAGGTGGAAACCAGTGACGAGTGGTGTCCCTCAGGGATTGGTTTTGTGCCTGGTGTTGTTCAGCATCTTGATTGGAGACACAGACAGTGGGATCGAGTGCACCCTCAGCAAGTTTGCCGACGACACCAAGCTATGTGGTGTGGTGGACACCCTGGAGGGAAGGGATGCCATCCAGAGGGACCTGGACAGGCTGGAGAGGTGGGACCGTGCCAACCTCTTGAAGTTCAACAAGGCCAAGTGCAAGGTCCTGCACATGGGTTGAGACAATCCCAAGCACAAATACAGGCTGGGCGGAGAGCAGCCCTGAGGAGGACTTGCGAGTGTTGTTTGATGAAAAACTGAATGTGAGCTAGCAGTGTACACTTGTGGCCCAGAAACCAACCGTGTCCTGGGCTGCATCAAAAGAAGCAATAGCAGCAGGTTGAGGGAGGTTATTCTCCCCCTCTGCTCTGCTCTCGTGACACCCCACCTGCAGTACTGCATCCAGCTCTGGGGTCCTCAGCACAGTAAGAACATGGACCTGTTGGAGTAGGGCCAGAGGAGGGACACAAAAATGATCAGAGGGCTGGAGCACCTCCTGTATGAGTGTAGGCTGAGAGAGTTGGGGTTGTTCAGCCTGGAGAAGAGGCTCCGAGGAGACCTTACAGCACCTTCCAGTGCTGAAAGGGGGCTACAGGAGAGATAGGGAGGGTGACTCTTCAGCGGGGGGTGTAGTGATTGGATGAGAGGTAATGGTTTTAAGCTGAAAGAGGGGAGGTATAGAGATTAGGAAGAAATTTTTCACTGTGAGGGTGGTGAGGCAGTGGCCCAGGTTGCCCAGAGAAGCTGTGGATGCCCCATCCCTGGAGGGGTTCAAGGCCAGGCTGGATGAGGCTTTGAGCAACCTGGGCTAGTGGGAGGTGTCCCTGCCCATGGCAGGGGGGTTGGAAGTCGATGATCTTGAAGGTCCCTTCCAACCCAAACCATCCTGTGATTTTTTGATAGCTAATGTGAAGGTGTCTAGTTGAATTTATAGTCCTAGAATGTTTGAACATGTTAGTAAGGTGCATCTGTATGCTTATAAATATAAGAAGGCTTGACAGGCAGTTCACCACATTCACAAGTTGCTGTGGCTATCACAATGTTGTCAAGAATGTGCAAAAAAGAGTATATGGAATGCTGTTATGCTTTTTGGTTCTGTGGCACGTCTTATTATATCTGTGATAAATGTTGGCAGGTTTCCATGGTTAGGAAGCTGTTCATGGCCACTGTCTAGCCTGCTGCTATTTCTATGGATGTTACCATGGGCACTGATGGAAGGAAATTGATGTTGAATGGAAAAAAGGCAGGAGGCAGAAAAGGAGTGACAGTGGCAATTGTTTTAGGAGTTGGGATGGTCTTGTGAATGTGGAAGGGCTGTGCAACTGTAATGCTGTTGTATGGTATAGAAATATTCAGTGTATGTGTGCTGCAAATGTGGAGCATTTCCCAACCCAAGAGCAAATCTATGGCTGTCATCCTAAAAATCTAGGAGCTGTGACTTAAGCTCACAGTGCTATAATAAAAAAAAGTTGTTTTCCATAGACAATACACAGTGAATGTGTTCACTCCTTTAGGAGTGTGCTGCCTATAGATATAATCACATTTGTGTGCAGCATGGAGCATGTAATCTTGGAAATACTACAGCACCCCGGCAGCTTTGATGATGGAAGCAGCTGTCTTGACCAAGAGGAGGACAGCACATTTGAGGAAAAAGATTAAAGAAAAACCAAACACTGTCCCATGCCGCCACCTGAAAAATCAAACCCAAAACATCCAAACAAAAAAAAAACCAAAACAAAACCCAGGCCTCTTGCATGTTCATTTGATCCTGGCGCTGCTGTGCAGTGCTGACTCCACAGTATAATTTAGATCCTATGTAGTTCTTATACTATTGGGATGTAAGATGTAGACCATGGACCTTAATGATTCCCGTAGCCACAAGTGATCTTTGTGTAATCGGGTGCATTGAGAGGATCAAGGCCACTGACTAGGATTTCTGATATGTTCATTTTCAAGAGTAGAAGTTCATGTCACCTAGTTTCAGTTCCAAACTACCCCTGTCTTTAATAGCCAGTATCTCAGTCTTCAGCTTTTCAGCTGCTCTCATCTTTGTTTCCTGACTCAAAAGCAGAGCGCTCTTTTGCGATGTGCCAGGAATGAGAGCTACTGTCAGTAATGTTTCCTTCCTTCACCTTTGTTTTGAGCTGAGTTGGTTTGAAGAACACAAGCTATCCAGCAGAGACTGCTGGAAGCACTTGCCAGTGTGGGAGGTGTACGTGAGGAAGAGCTGGGATGAGATTCAGAGACTATAGGTTGGGAGGATTTTGAAAAGTGTGTCGTATGGGGGAGAGGTGGTAGATGACAAACTTTCATCCTCATTGTGCATTTTCATTCTTCAACCACCTTTCTGTTATAGAATCATAGAATGGTTTGGCTTGGAAGGGACCTTAGAGATCATCCAGTTCCACACCCCCTACCATGGGCAGGGACACCTCCCACTAGCCCAGGTTGCTCAAAGCCTCATCCAGCCTGGCCTTGAACCCCTCCAGGGATGGGGCATCCACAGCTTCTCTGGGCAACCTGGGCCACTGCCTCACCACCTGCACAGGAAAACATTTCTTCCTTATCTCTCATCTAAACCTGCCCTCTTTCAGCTTAAATCCATTACCTCTCATCCTGTTACTGTTCATGATAAGAAACCCGAGTGGTGTCCTGATTCCTGCTTTCCTTCTGAGCAGCTTATAAAACTTGCTGGGTGAGCAAAGTGGACCTTGTAGTGACTGCTTGAGCACTTCACTCTGGCTCCTGGCTTTTCATGCATGGCAGTTGATCTACTGCCAAAGACTTGGCAAAAGTTTGTGGGGAAAAATTATTGATTCGCAGTGGTCTAAAAAGTAATCTTGTAAGACTTGAAGTTGTAGTTTTCCAAGCTCTTTCTGGAGATGACAAAAATATGTCCTGAGGTTATCAATACTTCTCCTTCCCTAGAAAGGAAAGCACAGAAATGTGAAAGTAAGTAGATGAGTTGTAGTTCTCTCTGAATATCAAGGAAAAGTGTGTGTATATAGAGGCTCTCTTTTTCACTTTATATTCCATATTGGTGTTCTAAGGCCAGGCTGGATGAGGCTTTGAGCAACCTGGGCTAGTGGGAGGTGTCCCTGCCCATGGCAGGGGGGTGGAACTAGATGATCTCTAAGGTCCCTTCCAACCCAAACCATTCTGTTGTTCTATGGTTAAACTTAAGTCTTCAAGCCTACCACACTCACAAGTTTCCTTTGTTCCCCCTGTTCTCCTTCCAAAATTAAGCTTTCTCTTGTCCATGGTAGGGAATCTCAAATCCGTTCAGAATGTCACTGGTGCCATACCTGGTTCCTTGTGGTACTTTGGTTGCTGTGCAAATCCACGTAAGATTTTGTGATGTTTTACATCCCTTTGCAGTTCCGTAACTTAATAAACAAGACCCAGGGCAAGGGTGAATTGACTTCAGAAGCTTTCAGTAATACTGTTTTAATCTGAAAGTTTAAGGTTTTAATATCAAATCTTGGAACAACTTTTATGCCCTTCAGTGTAGCATCTTTTTATTTTTTTTTTTCTCCTTTGACAAAGAGTATTTGTGACATGCTGCCCTTCTTATTACAATTTCCATCAGCATGAATTTGTTGTTAGTGTGGGCAAGTGCAATGCTTTCTTGATGAAATCAAGTCAGTACTTCCTTACACAGCTTTTAAAAATTTTTTTTATTTTGAGGAAAGGGAGAGGAAGGGAGGATTGTTCTTCTAGTGGGAAGCTTTATAGTGGCATCTTAATAGGCCAAAGGAGATGACAGTATCATTCATGTTTACTTTTCTTGTCTGAGTTTTTTTAAGAAGTAGTAAGATTTATTGCTCATTTCTGATAAACATGTAAATATAGTTCTGTCTGCACATTGGGGCAAAGAAGGCGTTTTTTGCTACGTTTCAGTCTTAAGGGAAATTGAGGAAAGTGAACAATTTTGCCTTGAGAGGTATGAAGTGCCACTGTAGCAAGGGAAAAGTTTTATTGTAGAAGCGTATTGCTTCCTACGCAGCTTTCAGAAACGCCTTTTAGTAGTAAGGCCCTGTGACAAGAGGGAAATGGAAGAACCTTCTCAAAGGATATGGTTTGAAGATAATTTAGCTTCCACTTGGTTTGGCCATTGAGAGGGAAGCGTGCCGTGCCTCTGGTGTCTCTCTCGCCTGTTAGGCAGCTACAGAGCACTTCTGCGATGTGCGGTGGCTCCCCCTTGTCCTATGGGGGAGCAGTGGGAACCCGTGTTTGCCCAACATCCAGGGGCCAGGGTGAATGTCCCACAAAGCAATTGGCCAGAGTCTGTACAGACTTTGTGATTCTTGATTTCCCTGTCCAGGCTAAATTAAAGAATTTTGAAAGCAACACTTCCAAAAGTTAACTCAGACCTTAGCTGCTTTGGAAGTGATTTTTATTTGTCTTCAGTTATTTACTTATTTATGTGAGGCTTAAACTTTAGAAACAAGAGGTAGGACTCACTGACCTAAGAAGTAGTTTCCAGACCTGTCTTGCTAGACATATTAAATCTCTTATGTGTTTTTTCTTGGTTGTTATGAAGGACAAATGTGCTGGAATCATTGTGTTGTGTTTGGTTAATGACGCAGCTCTTGGTATTGTAATTGCTGTAGTGATTAACTAGAAACCTGTGTTCTGAATTATTCTTTGTTTTTTCCTGTTTGGATTTATAATGGCCATAGTTTTGTTAACAAGCAATGAATCACACGTGGTCTGCCTCTGGGTCTGAGATTTAGTCATGTTCAACTTACGAGTGAACTTTACCTATAAAAGATGCTGTCTGTGCCTCTAGGAGAGGTGGGAAATGCCGAGCAAATGAGTAGAGCTGTTCTCTTAGTTGCAGAAATACAACGAAACATTTTTGTGTGTTTTGTTTTCTGGTGTTTTTTTTTTTTCTTTAACTGATTCTCTAAGTGTGGAGCCATATGTTATCCATCTTCTGCCTCTTCTGAATTAATTAAAGCATAACAGTGTTTCCTGACTAATAAGGCAAATACCCTCATTTAGGTTCATATGTGGAAAGGTTTCTACTACGATACAGACTTTTACGCAGCAGCAATAGCGGTTGCTGCAGTGTGATCAACAGAAGCAGCTACATTAAGATCGACTGTTATGCAGGGTGATAAACAGACCTAATTGAGCAGTAGAGGTTTTGTAAACACAGACCCGCTTAGCTGGTGGTGCCTGTCTGTTGTTACTGGAACAATTTTTTTTTTTTTTTTAATGAGAGATCTTAATTTGTGTGTCTGCTGCTTTGTGTCCAGGATTTTCTGAATACAGGTGCTCCTCAGAGCAACCCTGACGTACAGATGGACTCAAGACCTGCTGGGTTCAGAGTGTTGGTTACAGGGTTTGCAGAAGTGTTAATTTCCTTTACTACCAGCTTTTGCAGCAATCTTGAGCTTCTCGGGAAGGGATGCTTGCTTCTAACGTCACTGTCTGAGGCCAGCTGCAGCAGCCCTGGAGCTGGCAGCTCTTCTTAATTGCAATGTACTAATGCTATTTGGTTTGCAAAGGCCAAACTCTGCTTTGTGTTATGCTTAGGGGAGGCAGTGACATGTGCTGCTTCTTTACTGGAGGGACCTGTGGTGTATTTTGGGGCTTTTTCTTTCTTCTCTCCCCCCCCCATCCTCACTTCTACCCAGGACAGTAACTTTGGGAAAATAACTTTGGTTTCTTTTTCTTTTAAATCAGCAACATTTTAGTTTTGAAATGTCTCTGAAATATTTTGTTTGTGCCTGTATTGTTGTACCTGGGCGTCAATACGCTAGTGCTTTCTGTGTCATGGGCCGGGAGAGATGCTAACAGCTTCCAGTGCCAAAGCGTACTGTTGCATGAGCATCCATTTGTACCCGTGTTAATCATCCTTACCTATCCAGATGCGTCTTCTCAAATTTCTGGCCCTTCTGGCTCAAAGTGTGACTAGAGCTGTGAAGACATGCAACGTGAAGAACAAAGTAGAAATACTGAAGGATTTATTTTCTGGGACAGGTTTTCAAGATGTCATTATTTATTCTGGTTAATCTACATGATTCTATGTTCCTGGTTGCATGCATTTGTTCTGTTCCTGGCAGAGTTTGTACCCAAGAAAAGCCTAGCAGAGTTTTCCCCTTCTTCTCACAGAAGAGTCCAGGGCTGAGTGGAAAAAAGGAATGCAGGAGTGACTGCAGAGTTCACAAACATGGGCAAAATGGGGTGCTCCACCTGTGAGCCCAGTTTGTGGCACCGTGGCCCAGGACTGAAGATACCCAGAGGGAAGGCAAACCCCTCAGTGCACAGGTCTGGTGACCATGGGGTCTCTGGGGCTGTGTGGGTCTGGTGGGGTACAGTCACCCCTGCAGGACGTGTGCTGTTGTGGCATCATTGTGCTTGGTGTGCTGTACAGATACATGTGCTTGGATGCGATGAGGAGTCTCTCCAAGGTCATCTTATCACTGAGGAGCCAGTTTCATGCATGAGTTGTCTCAGTGTTAGTTGATTGCTTGAGTTTTGGTAGTGGAAGAAGGACATCAGCTCTTTGCCTTGGTGCAATAAAAGAAATCCAGACACAAAAGAGAATGTGAAGCTCATGGAGCCCAACAAAATAATAGGGTGTGAGGCTTGTTGCTTCCCGGGGGATGCTGTTTCTTGCAGCTGGATGAATGAATATACAGGAGAGTACCTGCAGCATCCCTGGGCATATGGCAAAGGGAGTCAGCATGCTTTCCTCTTGACTGCCCTCAGAGATACAGATTTGAACCTCATACAGATCTTCCCTAACAGTAGCTTATTGGGTTGAATATTTTGGGATTCTGAAATTAAAACAAAAAAAACCCAAAACAAACAAACAAACAAAAAACCAAAATCAACCACTCCAAGACCAAACCAACAAAGCAAAGATATTGATGGGGAACATCATCACCCATTCCTTCCAAAGAAGGAGCGTAAGAAGCCATGCTGTGGCATATGACCGTTCTGCCATTTCTGTGCTAACCACCTTCCTGGGGAGCTGTGAGACACTTCTCATTTTGTACCTGACATCATAGATCAGGACACGTTGTTTGTACCCTGGAGTAATGACCGCATCTGACACTCTCTGACTTCTCACCCTCCAGTAGCCAAAGCGGTGTTTCAGCTGACTCTTTTTTCTGGGGTGTCAGGCAGCACCCCTGCTTGCCTCATCTGACGTGGGATGATAGCTTTTGACAGCCATCTTTCAAAAAAGGCAAGGCTTTGTTCATATATTCTGTTCTTATTTTTTCCCTTTTCTTTGTGTGTTCTTCACTGTTTATCACTATATCAGATGTCTCTTTTCCGGCTACCCTTTTAATGTATTAAAAGGGAATAAACCAATCTATATGATGGAAATAAAAGTTAAATTTAATATTTGTTAGAAGTGTTTGTGATGGCTTTCTCCTCAAGCCTACCTCACCTGGTATCATCCAGCACTGCTGTGCAACATGGTTTTCTGAGACAGACCCTGGCTGCGTTCCCGGGAACCTTTGGGTAGAAAAAGAATAAGCCGTGGAGGAAAAGTGTGCAGGGTGCTCTCGTGGGATGGTTGCTTGGCACTGTGTTTCTAGAGATGCTGACGCAGAGCTTCTTTACAGAGAGGGAGAAATATGTCATGGGAGGTATTGGCTTTTCAGCCCCTCACTGAGGACAGATGAAGGAATGAGGTGTCAGTATATGGTCTGAGGTCAGAATGGGATAGAAGGTGTGCAGGGAACATGCTGCCTGCACAAAGCCTTGCTTAGTGTAGCCAAACGCTGCACTTACAGCCTTCTGACTGTCAGCTCCCTTCTTAAGAGCTGTGGGATCAAGGGATGGCTGGCACTGATGGGTTTCTCGTGCGTTTTGAGGTGCTGTTTTGCTCATCTACATCAAACAAAAACATGGTCAGGGAGGGTGTCTGTATCCCCTTCTGCTGCAAAAAAATGCAATGAAGCTCCCACAGGTGTCTCGTCCTTCCCTGCACCCCTTAGGAGATCAGGATTGTCAAATTGAACAGAAGACTCATAAACTGGTAGAGAACACACTTAATTGGGAAGATTTATAGGCTTGTTAGCAAGAATGTTTCTTAATTTAAATTGTCAGTGTATTCCCTGAAGGGAGACGTTGCTTCTTGTTGAAGCCTTAATTGGAGTGGGCTAATTTTCAGTGCTGGGACTAGTCATAGTAATAGGAAAAAAAATTCCTCAGTCTTGACCACGAAGAGAACTATTTAAATTTCACAAGCTATAAAAGTGTTGGGAACACTGCTTTTTCTGCTTTTTAGCTTTCTCTCCTGAGGCCACAAAGGAGACTGAAAGGTGAACAGCAGGACTGGGCAGCAGTGGGAAGGTGCCTCCTTCAAGTGTTTTGCCTAGACCTGATTTGGAAATGTCATACTTCCCCCCCGCCTTCACTGAAACAGTGATGCTAGTGGTCTCCTACTGAAAATGGTTCAAATATGTTTCTTGATAGGTTGTAGCTCTAATGCTCAGAGTCTGGGTAAAATTGAGATATCTTTCTGGAAATGGAATTGTGTGCTTGTATGGAGAATAATCACTAGGATTATTCAATTTCTTTTTTTTTAATGTTTTGAAATATCACCAAGGGTCAATGTCTGCAACCAGGTCGTGCCTATGGAAGTGTTCTAGATTTTAATGTCTTCTATCTGTTTGGATGATATAATGGACTCTTGTCCCATATTTCTTCCAATGAACTTGCTGAATCCTATGTTTTCTTTTATGTTAGGCCCTTGTTCCTGTCTGCTATCTTGGGAAAGAGCAACATTTTTTTAATGCATAAATAGATCTATGATTCTGGAGTAGAGAGTCTAAAGTAGAGATACAGGTGCAACAGGGGGGGGAAAAAAAGGAATAATTATTCTCCATTACGTAGATATTTGCAACTGCAGAGACAGTGCAAAAACCACCTAAAGTCCTGCTGATGCTTTGGATTGGGACAACACATCGGAAGTACTGAGCCAGTCAGCAATGAGGGTGTATAGACTAACCCTCCTGATAGAAAGTAATATTAGGCTGCTCTGTGCTACTTGATCTTGAGTGGTGGGACTGTTGTTGGTGCAGAGCCACTGGTGGAGATTGAAAGAGCTCTCCAAGGTTTCCAGTGGGAGTCTGGAAACCATCCCTCCTGTTGGGTTCACATGGGCTTGCTCAGGAAGTGGGCCCACGTGAACCCCATGAGGTTCAACAAGGCCAAATGCAAGGTCCTGCACCTGGGTTGGGGCAACCCCCTGCTATCAATACCATCTGGGAGATGAAGGGATTGAGAGCAGCCCTGGGGAGAAAAACTTGGTGGTAGTGGTGGATGACAAGCTTGACATGAGCTGGCAGTGTGTGCTGGCAGCCCAGAAAGCCAACTGTGTCCTGGGCTGCATGAAAAGAAGTGTGAGAAGGAGGTCCAGGGAGGTAATTCTCCCCCTGTACTCTGGCAGGACCCTGCCTGGAGTACTGCGTCCAGCTCTGGGGTCCTCAGTGCTTGGGCTTGTTGGAGGGGTGTCCAGAGGAGACCACAAAAATGATCAGAGGCATGGAACACCTCTCTTATGAGGACAGGGTAAGAGAGCTGGGGTTGTTCAGCCTGGAGAAGAGAAGGCTCAAGGGACACATCACTGTGGCCTTTCAATACTTAAAGGGGGTGTATAAGACAGATGGGGATGGACTTTTTAGTAGGGCCTGTAGTGACAGGACAAGGGGTAATGTTTTTAAACTGAAGGAGGGTAGATTCAGACCAAATATAAGGAAGAAGGTTTTGTTGTTTGTTTGTTTGTGTTTTTTTATGATGAAAGTGCAACAGGTTGCCCAAAGAGATGGTAGATGCCCCGTCCCTGGAAATATTCAAGGTCAGGTTGGATGAGGCTCTGAGCAACCTGATCTAGTTGAAGATGTCCCTGCCTATTGCAGGGGCATTGGACTAAATGACCTTTAAATGTCCCTTCCTACCCAAACCATTCTGTGCAGCTTCTGTGCATTAGGGAAAGGTTATTCAGTGAGAAAGAGGTCAGTCACTGGAACAGGCTCTCAGGGAAGTTGTCATGGCACCAGGCCTGTCAGAGTTCAAGGAGTGTCTGGATGATGCTCTTAGGTGTATAGTTTAGTGTTAAGTACTCCTACTAGGAGCAGTTGGACTCAATGACCCTTGTGGGTCCCTTCCAGTTTGAGAGATTCTGTGCGTTCAGGTGGGCTCTGTGCTTCCCTGCCTCCTTCAACTTATTTTTTTGGTTGGTTGGTGTGGTTTTGGGTGTTTTTTTCTTGTTGTCTAGTTTTGGATGCACTTTATGAGCTCTGTCACTGAATTGCTTCTAGGAATGGCTCTCCCATGAGAACAAGCAGCTGTAGGATATTGTTTCTCTTTTCTTCCCCTGGGAGCAAATTATTGTCTAGGACTTCCTGCTGTCTCGCCAGCCCCTGTTTCTGGCACAGAAGGGCACTAGTTTTTCTAATTACTTCTGTGTAACGCTAACTGACTTTAGAGATCTCTGTGCACATGAGGATGTCAGGTGGCAGAAGACTTTTGGTCAAGCATCATCACAGAATCACAGAATGGTAGAGATTGGAAGGGACCTCGAAAGATCATCTAGTCCAATCCCTCTGCCGGAGCAGGAACACCTAGATCAGATCACACAGGAACGCATCCAGGCGGGCTTTGAATGTCTCCAGAGAAGGAGACTCCACAACCTCTCTGGGCAGCCTGTTCCAGTGCTCTGTCACCCTCACTGAGAAATTTTTTTTCTCATATTCAAGTGGAACCTCCTATGTTCCAGCTTGAACCCACTGCCCCTTGTCCTATCCCTGGATGTCACAGAGAAGAGCCCGGCTCCATCCTCCTGACACTCACCCTTCACATATTTATAAACATTGATTAGGTCACCCCTCAGTCTCCTCTTTTCCAAGCTGAAGAGACCCAGCTCCCTCAGCCTTTCCTCACAAGGAAGATGCTCCATTCCCTTCATCATCTTCGTGGCTCTGCGCTGGACTCTCTCCAGCAGTTCCCTGTCCCTCTTAAACTGAGGGGCCCAGAACTGGACACAATATTCCAGATGCGGTCTCACCAGGGCAGAGTAGAGGGGGAGGAGAACCTCTCTCGACCTACTGACCCACCCCCCTTCTGACACACCCCAGGATGCCATTGGCCTTCTTGGCCACGAGGGCACAGTGCTGGCTCATGGTCATCCTGCTGTCCACCAGGACCCCCAGGTCCCTCTCCCCTACACTACACTCCAACAGGTCAGTACCCAACTTATACTGGAACCTGGTGTTGTTCTTGCCCAGATGCAAGACTCTACACTTGCTCTTGTTAAATTGCATTAAATTTTTCCCCATAAGATAAAGATTCACTTTCTGGACCTTCCTGTAACTGGAATGGCCAGGCAGGGCTCAGTGTGCTCCAGTGCTGCCAGCAGGAACTGTGCCAGGCAGGGATCACCAGGGAAGCAAGGGAGGATCTGGGATGGGAGCAAGGCAAAGGGTGGTGGTGGTGTGAGATTTCCATGGCAACGAGGTGTTTGACTGTGGGTCATCTGTGACTCCAGTGCAGAAATAACTCCTCAAGCCTTCTGTAAATGAATATATGCCTGGAGCATGATCCTTCAGACTTGTGTGGTTGTTTTTGATACGTGACTCATGCTGTGAACATCTAGCTCATGGAAAAGGACAAAATAATTTACAGTTTCCTGGCACTTTCTTATATTTTTAGGAAATCTGTCTCTCTTTAAATAATAGTTTTTATAAAAAAGCCTGAACTCCACTGCTTAGAGTTAGACTGACTCTGTTTGAAAATAAAGCTAGAAAAATCACTTCTAAGAGATGCTGACAGTCAAATCAGTTGGAGTGCATAAAGCTAGAAGTATCTGACAAAAAAAAAGTCAGAGGGAAGCAAAGGAAAAAAAATGTCAAGTCCTCTGTAGTTCTCTTTTCTGTGCTAAGACTCAAGGCAGCTTTTAACTAACTTGTGACGCTGTGTTTTCCATGTCAAACAATTTTATTTTTTAAGCTTTGCAGTGTCCTAAATGGTATCCATTAGTATCATCCCTTTGGTTTCCTTGGCAACTGAGGCAATCAATTCAATGACAGTTCCAACAGCATAGAAAAGCACAGGCTTCCAGAGCTCTGGACAGAAGTACACAAAGCGGGTAGCCTGAAATCTATCTGACTGCAGACCAGCTCTGTTTCTTTCTCTGGTTCTTTCTGTTTTATGAGTGCCAAGGTGTGTGGTTAAGCACAAATCTCTTCAAACTGTGCTGTGCCTGTGCGTCAGCTGTGAGGAGCTTGATATTTGGGCTTTACAGCACGGTCACCTTCTTCAGTTTCATATTTTGGATGGGGTGTGTACATATAACTTTCTTTTTTGGAGTAATAATTAGAAGCTTGCAACAGCAAGGTCATGCCTTGACTTGTACTAGTGGGCAGAAGAAAGGGGCCTGGTTGCTGTTGCTGCTGCTTAACATTCCTTTCCAGTACAAAGGGACAATGTGCAGTTTGGGTTTTCTGTCCCTTGCAGCCTGCCTGAAGAAATTCAGAAATCTGATAGCAGTGGCAAATGGCTAATGTCCGTAAGTCATCCTGCAGTCTCCACTGGGGAAGGAAGATGGTCTGGTTGGGAGATGTATTCCTTTCAAATATCTTTTTTTTTTTTTTTGTATGTGTATATATATTAAAATATATATTATACATACAGTTTTTATTTTCTAGAGGGTTTCAGCCCTGCTGAAGCTTCAAACCACTAGTACAAGTCCACTTCTGTCTGCAGAAAGGCTTACTTCTCTTAATTTGCACTGCTTTGTCAGTACCAAAATACCAGTAAGGAGGGCGAGTTATCTGTAGAGCTTTACTATTTACAGAAAGAGGCTTTTTTTTTTTACTTCATTTCTTGAAAGTCTGACAACTCTATGTACTCTGAAGAAATACAGCATATAAGATAGTTGCTGCACACATGCAAACATGACTGTCAGCTGCTACTCCTGAAGCAAAGGCAGAACCATTGTTTTGATCCTGATGTTCACTTAGATCCTTAAAAAAAAAAGGGGGGGGGGCCTTATATCAAGCCTCTTGAAGTGGGTGCAGAAGATCCCTCAAGTTCCTGTGGACACTTGACCCAGGCTAACTAGAGAACATGAAAATTCATTAAACAATAAATACATTGTACAGAATACATTGTGCAAAACTCCCAACAGTTTCTGTATTAGTTCTACCATGCCCGTGAGCATTGCAGCCATGAATAAGATTTCTTGCAGGTTTGTGAGTTCAGAGTTGGAAAAAATCAGGTTGATGAGTCAGGCTTGCTCACTGTCATGAGTGCTGGTAATAATATTCACCCCCCTGAAGTACCAGGACAGTGTGGAATGAATCACAGGCTTTTTTTGGGACTCTACTTTTCCCCCTGATGCTTCATGATTCAATTCCTAAGGTTGCTCATGAAGTAAGAGAAGTTCAGACTGATGGCCACGGAGGACTCTTAATATTCCAGCATAACTGAAGCTATGAACTTCTTTTGAATGTAAGAGCATCTTCATTGTTTCACCACTAAGTGTTGGAAGCTGTTTAACAGTCTTCCAGCACCGTTACCTTAGTTCTGTTGGGACTCCAACGTGGCTTTTGCTGTCAGGATTTGTATAAGCACGTAGTCTCATTTGATCTGAGATGGGAGGGGGGGGAAGGTATGGTCTTTTAGACATTTCAGAGTTGTTTCTTAATATCTCATGTGAATGGTGATGCACTTCTATATTTTGGTTTGACCCTGGCGTCAAGTAGTAGTATTCTCTGTGTGTGTGTGTGTGTGTGCAGATTTCTTGTTTCCCTCTCTGAGTGTAACAGATTAACTAACTTGGATCCAATTGGATGCATACAGATCACCTCTAATGACCAAGTATTCCCTCTCATGACTGTGTAAGCATTTCCCCTACTACCACCTTTTTTCTTTTTATTTTTTTTTTAATTCATTTTTTTACCCACCTTGATGTTTTTGGTAGAACTCAGCACAACAGAACTGAGTGCAGGCTCTTTGGTTTTTCTTTCCCCTTTCCCCTGGTCATCACTGAGATGAACAGCAGTTACAGGGAATTGCACTTTATGGATTCAATGTTTGGATGCTCAATGAGCATATTGTTAAATGTAATTGCAAACGGACTACAGAAAGCATGAATGCTTGGCTGACAAATACAGGTGTCCATCTACTAAGCAGCATGCCCCGAATTAGTTTATTATGTGTGCAAAATCTCAGGAGACATTCACGGATTTGGCACTTAAAACCAATGTTCTCTATATAGAGTTGTGTTTGCAAGAAGGGGCAGGGAATACAATTATGGCACTGAACTAACTGGGCCATGATATGTAGGAGCCTTTGGGAATTGGTCTCAGCCAAACACTGTTGGGGCCTCTTCAAGTATATAGAAGTTTGTCAATGAACAATTTGTGAAAGTTCTCTCAAAATTTTGGGAGAAATGCCAAAACGTAAGCGTCATTTTGAGATGAGATGTTCTCATCTCCATGTGCCTGGAGTGAAGCATAGTAGCCAACACTCATGCTTGAGGTTTTTGCATTGTCCCCTCTGACCATGGTGTCAGAGAAGTGCAATTTATAGGCAGTTGATGCAGCAAGGTAGTATTGACAAAAGCCATCTTAATGTACATTGTCACTTGACATACAGATACCATAGTTGATGGTACAATTCAATGGTTGCTCTTAACGAATAGCTAGGTATGAGTTAAAATGGGTCTTGACCTGCAATGCAATCCATATGCTTAATTAATACTTCTTAATTGCTAATGTAAATAGACAGTGAAAGTGTGAGCAGCATAACAGCGAGGGATTCATTCTCTATTGACCAAGTGACATGGGATTGTGTGTGTGTATCTTTGTTAAAATAAAGGCCGCACAAAGAACTTGCAACCAAATTAATTGAACTAATATTTTTTTATGTTGGTAAAGATGTGCTTCATGAATCAACCATCACAATAATCATAACTCCTGATAATTAGGACAAACCTCCCATTATGGGTGTTCGGTTATGTTTAGATAGCTAGTGATCTGGAAAATAATTAAAAGGATCCCAGCAGTAATGAAGTTAAGGGACCTTTATGGCTGGAGAGAGTGGAGACTTTTGGGACTGGCTGTGGAGACAGCTGGGATGAGTTCAAATGGGATGAACCCAAGTCAGAAGCACTCCTGGAAAACAGGAGGGAAAAGTTCTGTGTTTGAGAATTGTTTTAAGTCTCTTCCATTTTCATCATTACCGCTTAGAAATATCTTCACTGGAGTACCTTTGTATAATTTTAATTCCTTACGTTATAAATATTTATTATATAAACAATTACATACCACATGAAATCAGGACATATGCATTGAACTGGTGATATCAAGTGGTTTCTTTTCCCCCTTTCAGGTGGTTTCTCTGCAAGGAAATACAGTGGAATAATCTCATACTGTATAAGTATCACTTAGAAGGTATTAGGTCAGCAAGGACCAGAAGAATTGGAGGAATACTAGCTAATTTTGCATGTGAAATCTTTACGTAGTTCCATTTGCTGTAAACAAAATGCTGTATGAAAGCATTGTATTTGAGAAATACAGCATCGAGAGTTGTAACTGGACTTTCAGAAATAGAAGAATGTTGATAAAGGCTTTATGTTTTGTTCCACTCCACTAACCTTTGTAAGCCTTTTTTTTTTTTTTTAAATTTCTTAGGAATTAGGTTAAATCTCAGGCACTGTATGGCTCTACTTGTGTCAACCATCTCAGTAGAGATTTGGTGTTGAAACAGCATCACCCTAAGTGCTTTGAGCAGTCATCCTTATCGTGAGAGGCTCTGTTAACTATCCTGTGAAATGAGCTTGTTGGAAGCGAACAGCCTGGAACAGGGAATGAGCTGCCTGTTGTCGGCCCTCCTTTGACAGTGTACTCGGACTGAATTCTAGTCTGGCAAAGTGTGGTAGAAATAATATACAGCTTGCTTGTCTAAAAGCATTTACAGCCACTGTTTTTAGCAAATGGGTCTGCTGGGGAAGAGGTGCTGTTAGCAGAGCAATGACCCTGCAAACAGTTCTTCTTATAAGGCGTCTCCCACGTTGATCTCTGAAACACCTTTTATTAAAAGAAAAAAGTGGTGTGGATTTAATAATAACAAGAAAGAAAAACTTTTTTTGGAAATCATTATCTGGCAAAAATGGGAGTTATTGCATTCCTGCTGTCAAGAGCCTTAAACGTGTTCTTTGGCTGGGTAAATGAGCTGTGCCCGGGTGCCAGCAGCCGAATTTTGTTGTTCCTGTGCTCTCTGGAAGTGGCTGTCTTGCAGTCCAAGAGTCATTTGCTGTGATGTTTTTGCTTTGGCTTTTATGACTTGCTTTCTCTTAATCCTGTTCCTGGGTAACATTGCCATATACCACCATGATGTGCTTGGGGAAGGAGCATCTGCGGCCTCCCTCCTCCCTGTCATGACATCTGACATTTTTATGAGCACAGGGAAAACATAGATTCATAGAATCATTAAGGTTGGAAAAGACCTCAAGGATCGTCAGGTCCAACCCAACACCCTTAACCCATGTCCCGAAGCACCACATCTACACGTTTCTTGAACCCCTCCAGGGATGGTGACTCCACCACTGCCCTGGGCAGCCTGTTCCAATGCTTGATCACTCCTGCAGTAAAGAAATTTTTTCTAATATCCAGCCAAAACCTCCCCTGGCGCAACTTGAGGCAAGAACCAGGACAGTCCCTTGTTTCAACTTGTATTGCTGTCAGGCTGCTGTCAAAGGGGGTTTCAGAATGTCTTGTCAATGGATCTTGTTGAAACTACTGGCGAAGGTTCAACTAACTGTGTCCTCACAGCTCTGTTTATTAATTTCTGATTTGGAGGTAGGTTAGTAGAAGTGTCAGTGGCAAATTGCCTTCCTGTCACTGCAACAGAAAAGGTAAAATTAGATGATGGCTCATATACTGCAAGCTAGGTTGTCTTTTGCTAAAGAACCATGATACTTGAAAGTAATATTTTTTTTAACCCTTAAAACCTGTGTGTCATATTCATAAGGTGGTTTTGTTACTAGCCATCCCCAACCTAGCTGGTGTGGAGTTGATTATTTAGCACCTATTTGACAGGCAGGAACTGTGCAGGGAGACTTTCCGTATATAACATTGGAAGAAAGGTGAGATTGATGGAGCATCCAGGCTGCTAACTTAGTCATTGCAAGATTTGTCAGTTTTGGTTTCTGAAAGGCTGGTTTCCTGTAGATAGTGCTAAATTTAGCCTTCAGCTTAATTCCTTTTTCATTCACCTTCAGCCCCCAGTAAAATATCATTGCCCTCCTACAGGTTCATTTGACAGCACAAAACAGCAAAATGATCCATTTTCAGAGTATTTTAATTCTGGATTGCTAATGACTGCCGCATGGTCACACCATGGTGATGTCACAGTGCTGGTGGTCTTGGCAAGCCCAGAACCCATCCGTGTTTTACGAGTTTACCAGAGCGCTAACGTGGAAGTCCACAGGAATTGCCTGCTCCCTTTTTAGAATAGGATTTCAAAGAAGACGGCAGTCATTTTTAGAAACAAGCTTGGGAGTGTTTAAAGGGACTTTTTTTGTGGGGGTGGGCAGGGGAGGCTGTCTTACTCTGGGTCCTAGACGGAAGAGGAGCTCTGCAAGTCTGCCAGCCTGAGCACAGTGCTCTTGCTCAGACTGCAGCAGGATTTATTCCTGCTTGAACATCAGGGATATGGTTTGCTGGGTAGCTTGTATGAAATGAGGCATTTTCCAGAGGTTCCTAACAGTCCTTTCCGAAATAAACAGAAAGGCTAATGGCTCTCGGAGCTGCCATCGGTGAGACATGGTGTGTTTTAGATAACGTAAGGATGGTTTTTACCTTTGTTTTTCATTACAAAATATTACCAGTATGGAAGTATTTTGTCAAGAATTATTTGACAAGTATCACAAACACTATTTAATCTCCTCACCCTCCTGAGGAAGCTTGTGTTGTGGTTGTGGAGACTGGCAATTGAACTGGCTGGTGCACAAAAATGTTTTTAGGTTCTGTTCTTAGTTTAGGAGAAACTTGCTTGTTGGCAATTCTTCAGTGGCTTTTCCCCCCAGAGAAGCCAAGATATTTCCCCTTGGAAACAATTTGTGAGGGTAATACACACTTAGACAAGCAAGAATTGTTAGCTACTCCTCAGCAGTTGCCTTTTATAGTGTTTAATTCATTCTCTAACCTCAAGCCAATAAAAAAAGCATTTCTCAAGAGCGTTATACCTTGTAATGTTGCAAGCAGTTACATAAACGCATCCTTTCAATGCCGACATCTGTTGCCATTTGTTGATGTGTGCCTGTATATCTGCAGCATCTGAGAGGTAAAGGTGTCTCCTGAGGGCTAATGCTGGTGTGCTGTCCTGGGCGTGTACACACACAGTGCACTGGCTGTGTGTTGCCTCTTGGCATTAGACCTGGTGCCAGAGTCTGAAGAATGAAGACACTTCTGCCATCACAAAATCTGATTATTTTAATTTTTTTTTTTTGGTAGCAGATGTAGCAGATGTGGGACATTATGTGGACTCTTCTGTTATCTACCAAGACAATAGTAGAAGCTAACTTTGCTAGGTTTTATGTGGTATCAGCTTGATCCAAAAAGCTCTGATTCCTGTGTGTCACAAGTTTGAGTTACAGTTGACTTCCACATATGGAAGTTCCTGTATGCAATATATCCGTGTGTGCATTTTATATCAAGTTTATAGCTGGGAAAGCAAAGCAAGAAAGAAAGTAACATGGCAGCTGGTATAGGGACTGGTAGTCCCTTGGTGCAGGGGTGGGGGGCAAACCATATAACGTTGGACGAAACTGTATTTCAGAGAGAATCTGTTTCCATATATGGGAGTTGAGGTTATAATAGGACTGTTCTCTTTTGTGAAATACTTTAATATCTACTAATGAAAGAAATAGATTAACACATAAGCTGCTATAAAACTTCAGAGTGAAATTATGGCTCAAAATATAGGTGTTTCCTTTGCCTTACTTTTCTGAGTAGGTAAATTCTGCTGAGACATAAGTACCTTTAAACTAATAGATGTGATAGAGCATTAATTAAAACATGAAATTTCATTGTTCCAAGCTTATTTTTCCATTAGCTCAAGCACCTAGTTAAGACACAAAATGTATTCTTGGACAAATGGGTTCTTGGAAATTTTCATGTTGCATCCAAGAGACGTTATTTCAGAAAAGGACAGCAAATTGTATCTTCCCAGGCTAAAAGAGAAAAGAAACCTTTAATTGCTTTTTTTTTTCTGTGATGTAAAAAAGTTCCCTTAAATCTTTTTAAAGAACGTTTTAACTCCGTTTCAGAATAAACAGAATCTTGATCTGTCAGTATGAGTTTTCTTGTAGTTTGGTTGTGTTTTTTTTTTTTAGCATAGGAGGATTTAAGTAGAATAATAATGTCCCAATACACAAAAATTGGAATTTTAAGTACTATGAAGTCACAAACAAATGATACTGAAGTGGAGTCATCCAGTTTCCATTAGCCATTAGGCTGACCTAAAACCTTATTTCTTTAGAGATGGTAGAAATGAAGTCTGCTCTTAGCATTCATTGTGTGTATTGTATCTGTGAAATCACGTGCAGCTGAATAGTGTTTCAGCAAGAATAGCTGCAAAGGGGTGTTGTTAGAGTAGTTGGGAGTAAAGAATATTGTCTACCAGAGCTGTTGGGGGAGGAAAAATCAGATGGAACACTTATATAATAAGCCTTTCATCAGGGCTTTTATAAAGCCATGGGAAACAAGCAGAGTGTGACACACACACAAAATCACAGCCACTTCAGATTGTCTGTGGAGGAACTCGGAGCAAGCGCAAACCTGAAATGCCTGTGGATGCTTGAGAAACTCATGAATCCACCTGAAAGCATTGCTTTAGTTTAACATTTGAACCCATTAAACTTAAATGGTGTTGCGAGGACCTTCAAGCAGATTTTCTAGTTGCTGAGATAGGATGTGTGGTGTGAAACACTCGCTTTTCCAAAGGAAGACCAGAACTTGGGAAGGAGTGCTGCGGCCTGGGGGAAAGGCAGCAAAATGGAAATCTACTGTGGATATATATTCCAGGGCTAATTAAAGGTTAATTTATGTAGGTGGATGACTTGGTTTACTTTTGCATGTTAAAGCTGCGTAGATGCTGACTTATTGCAACATTCTTTTTTTGGATAGTGTTGCTGCTCTGTTTTACCTAGTCTAGCTAACGAGTACACTAAGTTCTAATCTATTTGCTAGGAAGGATTTGATCTACAAGTTAGATTTGGAAGATACGTAAATTGTGATCACCTTAATGAGGTTTGTTCAGCTTGTTTCTGTCTTGCTGCATGCCAGCAGGCTGTGTTTCAGGACAGTGTTTTAATATATAGCAATGTCGCAGATGCTGCTTTAATATCCCCCTGACTATGCCAATTTGTCACGGATGAAATATCTCACAGTTACTATTTAGCAACAATTTCAGATTTATTAATGGTGTGAGGTAAATCAAAGGTTAAATTTTAGTGGCACTGAATCATTAAGCAATTTAAAGATTAATAAGTTGATTCAGTAGAATATCTTCTGATTAAAATAGCAGCTTAATTACAGATTTGAGAATGATAAGATTCACACTAACCTACTACAAGCCACAAAATTAGAGCGCTGGAGCACCTCCCCTATGAGGACAGGCTGAGAGAGTTGGGGTTGTTCAGCCTGGGGAAGAGAAGGCTCCGAGGAGACTTAATAGCAGCCTTCCAGTACCTGAAGGGGGCTACAGGAGAGATGGGGAGGCACTCTTTACCAGGGGTGTAGTGAGAGGACAAGGGGTAACGGGTATAAGCTAAAAGAGCGTAAATTTAGACTAGACATTAGGAAGAAATTTTTCACTATGAGGGTGGTGAGACACTGGAACAGGTTGCCCAGGGAAGTTGTAGATGCCCCATCCCTGGAGGGGTTCAAGGCCAGGCTGGATGAGGCTTTGAGCAATGTGGTCTAGTGGAGGGTGTCCGTGCCCATGGCAGGGAGTTGGAACTTGATGATCTCTAAGGTCCTTTCCAACCCAAACCATTCTGTGATTCTATGATTCTATAACTATGCATGTATAAACACAAAACAGATAATCAGACAAGCAAACACACAGACATTGCAGAAATACTTGGATCCAGTGAAATATGTAAATAGGGAAAGTAGCCTAGAGTTACAAGTTCCCTCTTCCTTTAAATACTCACAGTGCATTGGCATTCGTCCATGGGTGATAATTGAGCCCTGAGAAGTCAAACTTCCCCCTGGGCTTCCATTGACTTTGCTGGCAGACTGTCCTTAGACTTCTTTGGTCCCAAGAGGCATCCCAGCTTGGGGGAGATGTTGGCCACAGCCTGCTGTGACCCAAGAGATGTCAAAGGGTCTCACTTAGGGTCGCTCATTATAGGGTCTGAGATAATTGACTTTTGTTAAGCTACTTTTCCATTCCATCCAGCCTCGGGTGATGCAATACTCTGGTGATCACAGCCTGAACTGAATTTTAATCACCCAGTGATTATACTTCACAGTATATTGTGAAGTTTTTTAAGTGTTCATGTTATTACTTAGCCGGTAAAGTGTTCAATTCTCTTTGCTGTTAAGCACTGGTAATAGTACAATACTTTAAGCTAAGCAACTAGTCCAATTATTTTTGGAAGCATTCTGGGTTCATTATAAATAGAAGATACAAAATAGTTATATTCATTATAGCATAATGTCTTCCCATCAGAAGCAATGGAAAGCAGGATAGTTCTGGCAGTGCACATTTTGCACTGAGAAACTGTCAGGACATTGCAAAAGATTGTTTGGAAGATGATACCTAATTTTAAAAATTGTGATATTTTCTCCCTAGGTACTGGTGATAATATCTTCGTGATCCAGACCTTTTTTTCTTAACTATTTCGGTTCCCTTTTCCCTTCTCTACTTTGGTGTTTTCTGTATGCGCTGCTTTAGACAAGAGTTCTCAGTTGTAAACAAGTTATTGGTTTTAAAGTATTTTTACAATTCAGGTTTTCAAAAGTTATTCATTTTTTTGTCAAGACCCCAACTCTTCTCCTTGTCTCCGAGATCTTGCTTGTTTGGCTTTTTTTCTGTTCAGATGAGTTAGGGAAAAAGAGAAACTTACAGCACTGTTCAGTAAGATGGGAGCTGGATGCTCTACTTCATTTTTAATTGTTAATTAGCAGTAATTTGGTGAGTATTAGTTGCAATAAACAGACTTCAGGTTTTTCTTATCTATCTTTTTGGGTGGTATCTTTTTAAGCATGTTAGCCAACACTGGTTTCTGTTAGATGTACCCAGCTGTCCTTTGTTTGGGTCCCAGCCCAATCTCCAAGCATCGTTACATTAGTGAGTGATCAATGTTGATGGCTAGCTCTGAAGATAACTGAGAAGATATTCCCATGCCCATTCTGCAAATGGCATAATAAAGATAGTGGTTTAGATGTTGTGTGGGAGACCTTGAATGGGTTGATAATACCACTGAAGAGGTATTATCTTGGCTTAAACCAGGTCTCCACATGTTTAGTTCAGGATGATGTGACTGATGTTAGGTGTCTGGATTTTGGATGTCTCATTACAGTACTTTACGTGGGACTGGTTAATCCTTTTTCCCTCAAATAGAAAATGTCTGTCTCAGTTTTTCAAGACTTTTCTTTTTCCTTGTGAGGGAGTCTTGCATGGTTTTTACCTTTCCCAGGTAGGGGGATGAAAACCTGATGAGAAGCTGCTCCATTTTTTTTTTTTCTTTTAAAGTTTCTGCCCTAGAAGCTGTTAATTCTTCAAATGCATAATTCATGGAAGTAATTCAAATACAGTATTTTGTTTCCTGACTTTTTAAAAGATTTGTCTAGCTCTTAATCTAAGATATTTGAGTAGGAAATAGGGAAAATAAGATACCAGAGTTTGTGAACCTCTTTAGAGGTGGTTCTTTCTCTGTGTATAATGTTTGTTATTTGTTCAATAGGCCAGAATTTGTACTGGTCCCAGGACAATTCCTGCTGAAGTTATTGATGTTTGTTGGCAGAGAGCTGGTGATGGTGTTCCCTTCCCATCCCACAGCTTTGTTCTGATTTGAAGAGAGGGTAAGGGAGGTCCTGCCCTTCTGTGGACATGGAACTGCTCCAACTCCATGCTTGAAGGGCAAGAGAAAAAGGCACATGGTCATGGGGAAAATCCAAATTCTGCAGGACAACCAACCATGATAGTGCAAGATCATCTTGGGTACTTTGTTTTTACTCCATTGGGAGTAATATGCTTCATTTTCAGCATCAGGTTGGCTGTAGCCAGTCACAAAAATAAAATTGGTTCTGCTGTTGGGGCACCTCTGTCTGCCTCGGAGCAGAGCCTGGTGCGGCTGGGTGCTAGACAACTAGTGGTCTGCTTTTGTGTCCTGAGCTACAAATTTTGCTCCTTGCTGTGCTGCATTATGTAGATGTACAAGCTCACTCCCCAGGGTGGTGGGGTTTTATAGTGTCCAAAGCGAATCTAGCTGCAACCGAAAAGGACAGTTTTGTGGGGTCACTTACATCAGAACTGGTTGCAGTAAGCTGACTAACCCAGCAAAGTCTCAGTTTTGTACATTTAGGGAGTATTTGCTGTTTAGCTTCCAGCCTGTACAAAGGGGATCATGAGAACCCTTGGCCAGAGATGGAGGATGGGAAAGCAGGGCCCCTTTTGATGGCCCTTTGCTACTAGACTGTTCTAGGCAAAGTTAAAACTGTTCTTAAAACACTTAGTTCCAAGTGGTGGGGATATGCCCCAGGAAGATGCAAAAGTTGCATTTAACAGCTTGACTTCTTGTTTTTCATTTGGTGTTTCCTCCTTCTTCTGTCTCTTAGTAGCCTTTCATGTAGTGCTCTGAGAAGATCACAGGCTGAAGAACTGTCCTTGGAGCAAGCTGAAACGATACTTTTTTGACAATGTAAGTTTTATCCTCACAATTCCTGTAGTAAGGGCTGATTAGGGTTGTGCATATCCAGAATAATATGCTAACCTGCAGGCTATAGGACAACTGGGTGACTGTTTTGCAATATGCGTGTGGATAATATTATATTTCTGCAAATAGTCAGGCTCATAACAATGACTGATCTAGTAGATTGTTTGAAATTGTCAGATCTAGTGTCAATTATGACCAGAGGTTCACTGGCAGGCTTCTGTCACTAGATTCTCTTAGGGTTCAACCAGGAGAAATCAGGTTTGTATGTGAAACTTCTGTTGCTCCCCAAAGAAAAGCATCTCTCTGGACTATTTTGGCACATTGGCCCACTGTTGATAAATCCACAACTTGCTCTGTGTGTGCTTTACTTCTTATCGTAAAAACCTTGTACTTGGCCAAGGTGTGAAATGCCAGCTGGCTCAATTTCCTTCTAGTAAGAGCTATGGTGTGTCCTTAAAAGTCTTGTGTCGTGGAGTCTGCTAGTCCTTCATCCCCGCTCCAAAGATGCAAGTGAGGTACCTTAGTTCTTAAAGTTATTTACTTAATGTAAGTAGCAGAGCTATGGTCTTGATGCTCCCAAATGGAGAAGGGAGGTGTGTTAGCTACCGTGCCAGCATCTGGAATTGTTGCATGTGCCTGGGAGCATCCCAGAAGGAATCCTATTGACTTTGTGGTCCTGAGCTGGGAATTTACCTCTCTTGGTGGAACAGCTCTCTTTTCCTCACCGACATGAGAGCTGGAGGTGTGCAGAGAAAGTTGGGATTTGAGCTGTGCAAAGTAGAGAAGGAAATTTTCATGGAAAAGGGGGAGGGGAGAAGCACCCCCCCCAAAAAAAAACCAAACAAAACCTCCCCCTCCCGAAAAAACCCAACCAAAACCAATCAAGAAACCCCCTAACCCTGAGACTTTCCTTAAATTGTTTGTTTTTTTTACTGTCTCAGGCTAAGTGGGATAAAGGATCTGGCTGCAGGAAGAACTGGAGATTTCTAGGCATCTTATACCAGCTGGGCTCATGATTCTGTTTTAATAGTGTATCAGAGATGACTCAGCCAGCTCAGACTGTGTAAAATCATCAATTATTTATTTCTGAGTTTTGTGCATTGCTGGCCTGTGGAGATCATTAAGTCTGGGTGAAAAATTACTGTGGAAAGGTGGTGCTTTTCCTCTGTTGCAACATCATTAAAAATATTCGAGTAGACATTGTAAACAAGGATATTTCCTCTGGAACAAGTGCAGTCTGAGCATTTAAGGGACTGTTCCTAATCTAGTATTCTGTGCTCATTCTTTCTCTTTAACGCTTACCTAGCCAAATAGCAAAGCTTGCTGTTGCGGTTGGAAAGACCTGTGTTCATCCTCATGTGAATTTTTGCTTTGGGTATTCTGGTGGCTTGGTTGACTTAATAATTCTTCCCTGCAGTTGCACAAAATCATGTAACTCATCTATGACTCACTGGATTTCTGTTCACGTGTTGCTTTGCAATTAGAAATTAAATGAGACCAGAGGATGCTTTCTATTTTCTGTCCTCTGGTCTAGGTACTATTAGGATTTGTGTTTTTTAAGGGGTGATGATTTGATTTGTTTTTTCTTTTGGTAGCGGTTCTGCAGTTACAGCCACGATGTGTTGAGGAGGGGTTTGTAAAAATACTACCCTTTTATTCAGCTAACTGTTGTGGCTAGAAAAAAACAGTACTTGGTTTTCTGGATGCAATGGGTCCTACCACAGGGTCTGTGACAGCCAAGAAGGTGATGTTAGTAGCTGTAGAAAGTATCCTTTTGCCAAGAAAATTCATGCGAGCCTAGCTCCTCTGAAGTGGGATCCATATATGTAGAAAGTGTGTAAAGCCTTCCCATGTGTTCTTTATGTGCAGCTCTTTTTCTATATATTTCCAATTAGAGTGTATCTTGTGTAAAATAGGTGTAAGTTTAATCCTTCTCTGAGAAAATGGGAAGAAGTCTGTTCAAATGACTTTATCCCATCTATGTGAGATCTTGGCATTACAGCTAGGCTTTCAGAAACATAGTCTAGTGTCTGTCACTTGCATTTCTGCCAAATGTTTTGGTCTGTCATCTGTCAATAAGACTTGTATCATAGCAGGCAAAAATACAGAAGAACCAGAAAAGGATTCTCAGAATTTCAGGGCAGCACACAGTCTAGGGCTAAACTTCACTGGTATCCTCCTGTGGAACAAAAGGTAAATAAATAAAAAAAAAAACCCCTAAATCAGGGATCTGGCTTATTTTGTGGTGCATCCAGGATGACTAGTAGGTAACTCGGCCGTCGTGCAGTATTTTCTTAGTTTTGACGCTGTATTTGGGACTAAATTAGAGTTATGAGACTATTATGCAGCATTAAAATAAGACTTTGCATATGCTGCCTGTGGGTGTTGGTAGAAAAGAAACTGTCTGGAGGTTTTTATAGTACCCGGAGACTTAGAGATGTATAACGGTATGCGACTGATGGATTTAAAATATGAAGATACCTGAACTGTAAATTGGTAACGCTAATGCCTCTGAGCAATTTCACATGTACTCCACAGTCTGCTCCTAAAAGGAGAAGGCTGCATGCTCTCCAGCAACTTCAGAGCCTCAGTCAGGCTTTCCCAGGGATGCTCCATGGTATTGTGCCAGGTAAATGAATACTGTAAGAAGTTTCAGCCTTCCCTCAGAGTTTTGACACTAGGAGCGTGACAAAAGCTCATCAAAATGTGCATAATCAAGTGCTTTCAATGAATTGCCAAATGTCATGAAATGCTGCAGCAAATAAAATTGTTCCTGGGACACTTGCTGAAAACGATCTGCCTGCTGATTTCCAGTGCTAGGCATGTGTCAAGATACAAACATGAAGTGGAGCTGTGGAAAGTGGACTTGCACATTGTGGGGCATTTGCTTTTCTTCTCTTAAAGCTTGAAGTTTATTGCTGTCTGCCATGAAGAAGGTTGTGCTGTCAAAGGGGCTGGTTCTTTCACTCTGCTTCACTGACTGTCTAGGAAGGAGGGGAAAGATCCCAGAATTGTTCCTCTTAATCTGATTTCATCGGAGGGAGAAGTTGACCAGTAATGCTTTTGCACTGGTACAAGCTTGATGTTTCGTGCTGATGGTACAGATGAGTAGGTTGTTGCTAAAAAGCTGGACACAATGACTTTTTAGCAAACAGTATAGTGAGACAGTGCTGCAGTGACTTACAAAGAGCTACCTGCCATTGCTTGCCGTAATGCTCCTAATATCATATTAAAAAAAAAAAATCGGTGTTCTTTCTGCAAAATTTACCATGTGTGTGATTTCAAGGACTCTCTATGTACGTCCTGTTTTGCTTGATTATAGCTCAGACTTACCCTATTGCACAATTCATGGTTTGTTTTCCTTTTACAACAAACACAAACCTCGACCCTTTTTCTTTCTCTGTGGGCGATTTAATGCTGTTGATTATTGCCACTCCAGTGTCTGCTTCTACTGAGCACCTTTACAGAGGCAGCTGCTTTGTGCATGAGTGTACACATGCTTGCTCATTCTCATTTCATTAGCTCACTGTGTTGCAGGACTGCTCCAGGGCAGATTGTTCCTTTAATTACCTCCGTTGGCTAGTCAGGCCCAGGATTTGCATCCTAGCTGTAGAGACTATCAGAGGGGCTGCCTCCTGGAAAGCGAGCAGACTGGCAGAGGTTATAGGGTCTCATATAGGCCCTCAGCAGGTCTCTGTCAGAATGTTGATAGACCTAGTGATATGGATGGTGGCTTTGGAGGCTGATGCTTGTGGGGCTCGAGACTCTTTTGCACTAGTGGTGTTTAAGAGTGTAGCTGAGCCAAAAGGTTAAGGATAGGGAGCACCAAGGAAGAAGCCAGAGGGGACTGACTGTGGTGATAACCTGTTGGTCCAATATGTGCAAAACCGACATACTTCATGTGGTATTGCTACTGGAATTCCTCATCTTGTTTTTTTTGGCCTTTTGTGCTTGTACCTGTCCTCAGAGACCTGGGTATTTGTGCAGCGGCATGCTTGCCATGATCTGAGACAGCTAGCATAGCTTCACCAGAGGCAGATCTTGCCTGACCAATCTGGTGGCCTTCTATGATGGAGTGACAGCATCGGTGGACAAAGGAAGGGTGACAGATGTCATCTACCTGGACTTGTGCAAAGCCTTTGACATGGTCCCTCACCACAGCCAAAAGGTTATGGTCAATGGCTTTATATCTGGGTGTAGGCTGGTCACAAGTAGTGTCCCTCAAGGGTCTGTCTTAGGACCAGTGCTCTTCAACATATTTATCAATGACATAGATGAGGGAATTGAGTGCACTCTCAGCAAATTTGCAGATGACACCAAGCTGAGTGGTGCAGTTAATACAATAGAGAGAAGGGATGCCACCCAGAGGGACCTGGACAGGATGGAGAAGTGGGCCCATGAGAACCTCATGAGGTTCAACAAGGCCAAGTGTAAGGTGTTGCACTCAAGCCGGGGCAATCTCAGGTACTTGTACAGACTGGGAGAAGAACTCCTTGAGAGCACCCCTACAGGGAAGGACTTGGGGATCCGAGAAGCTGGACGTGAGCCAGCAGTGTGCGCTTGCAGCCCGGAAGGCCGACTGTCCTGGGCTGCATCAAAAAAGGGGTGGCCAGCAGGGAGAGGGAGGTGACTCTCCCCCTCTATTCTGCTCTTGTGAGATCCGAAATGGAGTACTGTGTCCAGGCCTGGGGCCCCCAGCACGGGAAGGATGTGGAGCTCTTGGAACGGGTCCAGAGGAGGACCACTAAGATGATCAGAGGGCTGGAGCCTCTCTCCTATGAAGAAAGATTGAGGAAACTGGGCTTGTTTAGCTTGGAGAAGAGAAGGCTCCGGGGAGACCTCATTGCGGCCTTCCAGTACTTGAAGGGAGCCTATAAACAGGAAGGGGAAGAGACTATTTACAGGGGTTGATAGTGACAGGATGAGGGGAGATTTAGGTTAGATATTAGGTGGAAATTTTTCACTATGAGGGTGGTGAGGCACTGGAACAGGTTGCCCAGAGAAGCTGTGGATGCCCCATCCCTGGAGGGGTTCAAGGCCAGGCTGGATGAGGCTTTGAGCAGCCTAGGCTAGTGGGAGGAGTCCCTGCCCATGGCAGGGGCATTGTAACTGGATGATCCTTACGGTCCTTTCCAACCCAAACCGTACTGTGATTCTACAGTCTGCAACACTGCCAAGCTTTTTGCAGCACTGTGTATTTAAAGGGGATGGTTGTCCATCAGAACAGGACTGTGAAGGGAGAGGGGAAAACAGCAGAGGGACATTTTTTGTTTTCATCTTCTTTGACAGCTGCTTCATACTGAGAGTAAATAAGAGTACCAATGAGGATGTTTCTAGCTGAGTTCAAGTGTGGCAAGTGTTAGTCTTGCTTTGGTTCTGGTTCATGCATTTTTGGCATGGTCAATTGGAAACTGAAGATAAGTACTCTAAAAATGATTTTTTGGGGGAAATTCTTCATCACTGTTGCTTTTTCTCTAAGTTTTCCTGTCTTGGGGGATTAGTAAATAAGTGATACTCCATTTAGAGGGAGGATGAGGGTAACTTTTACCTTTCTAAATCTGACACCTGTAAAGCAACACCTATGTGTTCCAAGAAACTAAAACCAACCCCCAAATCTTTATGAAATCTGGGCCATGTGAATCAATGCCTGGGTAGAATGGGTCTGCCTTCAAGTAGTGTCCAAATTGCCCTGTATCCATGCCCTTTCTGATCATTAGCGTGCCTGACTCTTCCCATCTGAGCATACGATGGCAGATGCTGTCAGAGGAGCTGGCTGAGCAGCCTGGAGCCTGGCTGAGGGCGGTTGTGTTTTATCTGCTCTGTGTTGCCTGTGACTTCAGGTGCTGTAGCGTTTCAAAAGGGCAGCTTTAATGAGCTGTAAGGGGGGGGCGATATTCAGACAAATCTTGAGAATATGTTTGGATTCATTCAAGATGTGAAAGTAGCTGAAAACCTTTTTTTTTTTTTTTCCTTAAATCCAGGGTGAATATTATTTTATTGCCTTACATTACCTTCAATAGCATCACATATGTAAATACCTTTCAGTAGTGCACAAAGGAAAATGGTTAACAAGGATTACAGCTTTCAACTGACTTTGAGTAGTAAGCTTTGAAGTAAAATCTGATTTTCCTTGCTTCAGTGAGGGTATCTAAACAAACAAGTGAAAACCCAGCTACAAACCAGTCCATTTCCCGTTCTAATCAGCTTGGGTATTAGCTGCTTTCCTGAGCCTTACAAGCTCAAAGCAGATTCTGTTATGCTAAGTATTTTTCCCATGTAAGGTTCAAAAGTACATTAACCACCCTCACCAAAACCTAGCAGGAAAATGAACTCCTGCTTTTTATTTTGTCTTTCTTGCTCCATCCTCCATTGTTATTTCTTGCTTATTGCTCTGAAGTGCTGATGTGTGTGGCTTGTTTTTTTTTTTTTCTCCTGACAGTCCGCCAAATCCATGGAGAAATGAGGAGTAATGACACCAAGTTTTTCTGAAATGATTATCATCTCTTTTTTTTTTTTTTTTTTTTTTTTTCCCCCTGGGTTGACTTCTCTTCAAACCTGGTCAGATCCAGAAGCACTTTTACTCCTCTTAGACTGGATGAGTGGACCCAATTGTTTCTGGACCTGTGTGTCTAAGCCCTGTCCATGCCACCAGTGGTTTTTGGTTTTGTATGGTGTGGTTTTTTGTTTTGTATGGTATGGGGGTTTTTTTGGGTTTTGTTTGGGGGTGTGGTGTGTTTGGATGGTTTGTTTGTTTTTTCTCTGAGGTGGCAGGTAGTTCCACCTTCACTTCTAGTAGTAATAGTCGAAGTAAAGATGCCTCCTGCAATCTGAATGTCAACACACTGACCTTCATTTGTTTTCCTCTTCATGCTTAGATTTTTCCTTGCTTCTGTTGTATTTTTTTTTCTTTAATCTCCTGGCCTTTTTTGGTGCTGCTTCAGTCAACAACTTTTGATAATCTGAGTGAGCCTTTCTTTTTTACTCTTTTGTGTACTTAATAGTACGTAGATTAAACGGAGAGCTGCAAACTTCTATTTTAATATATTTAAGCTTCAAATTTAGTGCAAACTATTTAGAAACCTAAAAAAAACCAAAAGAGGACCTAGAATATAGAGCTATGTAACATGTTGAAGTCAGTTTGCACATGTGGTCCAGTTGGCAAGCTGCTGTCTTTTGTCTGTAAGAAGTTGTTGCATTCTAAGGGATTATTACTAATGTAAATGCTGGTACTTGCTGCTCTCAGTCTGCATAACTACATATTATTCTACTTTCGCTTCACAAGCTCTGCTAGAGAGAGGCTGGGATACATAAACATAGAAATTGTGTTAAAGGTTCAGGTTATATTGTTTCTAATAATGGCTGATGCTTTAGTGGAATTAAGTGCAGCTGATTCTGAGACAGCAAAGTGATCTGAAATTTCTTCTACATTTTTTTCCCAAGTTAACTTATGCCCTGAATAATAGGAGTATTTCTATCCTTCCCCCCCTCCCCCCCCATTGAGTGTGGGTTTATGTATTCTTATCGGGATTAGATGGTTATCACTTCTGAAATATTCTAACTCTTGACCTCATTTTTATACTTTATCACCAGTTTCTTTAGACAAATTACACCATTTACCACCTTAAAAGGATCAGGAATACACAACTGTTATATTTCAGCAAGGTATACTTCATGCATGCTTGAGTCCCACAAAGCCAATTTTCTTGTACTTTATCATGTCTGTTTTCTCTCAATATTTAGCAAGCCATATTAATTTGTCTCTTTTTTTGTAGAGTGTGTGGTTTTCAAGTGTCGAACTCTGTACTCTGAAGAGAAATGGTGCAGAAACAATTGCAATTGCAAGGGGTAAGCAGTGTGTTTCTAGCTGGTTGCCAGGCTAGGCACAGGATGTTGCCCTCGCCTTTAGTCAATAGTTTAGTGTGTGTCCTGGCAATGTCTCAATCTCTCTATGCCCAAATAACACAAGCATTTTTAGTGCATATTTGTGTCTCTGTCCTTTGGGAAGAGAACTTTAAAGCTGGTATCTTGGTTAACTAAGAACAGTATGTGTCATATAGGTCCCATGGAAAGGTGATTTGACTCTTGAACTTTCAAAGAAAATATGATACCCAAGAATAGGTGGGCCCCATCTCCAGGCTTGAATCCCCAAAAAATAATGCTAAATGAATGTATGTGGGTTTGCAACTGACTCAGGTAGTCCGTTCTCCAGCTGGTGGCAATCCTATATGAAATGGAAGCCCACCCTCAACCTGCTGTAAGAACAAGATGAAGATGCTGTGAAGAGTTTAGCTGAGCTACACTGACTGTTTTCAGAGCTGATAGTATCTCAGAGGGGAGAATCATTGAACAGAGTTCCACTGCAGAGTGTATTAACATGCATCTAAAAAAAATAGGAGTTGGGGAGAAGGAAGGATGCATCTCACAGGTCTAATGTCTCCTCAGATTTGCAGTTACCTCTGCTATGAGGATGTACTTTATTGTGAAGCAAAGTACTATGCCAGAACTAAATGTAATGTTTCCTTATTGACCATAACAGGTCATAGCTACTCTCTTCAGTTGGAGTACCTGCAGGTACAGTGAGATCATCTGTATTCCCTCCTTGTGTAGTTAAAAGAAAACAACAAAATTCACAGTGGATACCTGTCGAGTTTCTTATCTATATTTGTTTAAATATCAGAAACCATTGCAACTTCCTTTCCCAAGGATTTCAGAACATTAATTAACTTCGAGCTATGGTTTTCAAATACATGTTTACAGAGAAGTTGTCAGATGTCTTTATCTTGCACCACTGTGGGTAACGTGGTTGTCCATGCTTCTTAGTTTCTGTAGTAGTGCCATCTGGTGACTAAATGTTATTTTGGAGCCCTTCCTTCTGCAGCTGGAAGGATGCAGCATAGGTTTGGCTAATGACTGAATTTGAGGATCCGGAGAAACTCCTTATGAGGGCTCCTTGCATCTTTGCAGAGGGATCAAGTTAATCATCCACTTCTGGTGAAAGCAGCCCTGAGACTGATACCATAGAGAGGCTATTCATCTACAAGGAATTAATTTTGGTGCTAGAATGATTAGCTGAACTACTGAACTATGGCGGTTTGTAATAAGACAGAGCTGAATAAGGCGCCTTCAAGGTAGTTTGGGGTTGAGGCAGCAATATGTTTGCTGGAATCAGTGGTCATCACCTTGAATTTCAGATTGTTGCTGCCAGGCAGCAGGTTCAAAGGATGGATTCCTTACTAGACACTTGCAGTATGTTTCTGCTATAGAAGACAACTTTCTCAACTCTTTCAGACTCTTCTTCTTTGATTAATCATTTAATAATGTACAGCCCTTGTAGTCAGTGCCACATATGTGTTTTGCTGTGGTGGGTTGGCCCTTGGCTGGGTGCCAAACCACACACACCCGCTCACACAGTCCCTGCCCCCACCCAATAATAGGGGAGAGAATTAAAGAGGTAAATGGCAAAGAGGACTTGTGGGTTGAGATAAGGACAATTTAATAACTAAACTACAATAATATTGGAAATAATACTATATACAAATATACAATGTGATACACAGTGATACTGCCCTTCCCCACCTGATGACCAAAGGCCCAGCCAATGACCCCGGAGGAGGGAGGGAATGGGTGATACACAATGATACTGCCACCCCACCCAATGACGGAAGGCTCAGCCTGTTGCCGGCTAACAATTCCCCCACCCAGAGGCACTCACGGAACGGAGATAACAGCCCGAGCATCCCAGAATCGAGAGCTCACCGAAGCGGGGGGGGAGGGGACGACACACGACCACCTGGCCACAGCTAATGATCCCCCTGGAGAGGGAGGATCCTGAAACTCACGGAATGGAGATAACAAGCGTCCCAGGATCCAAGAGCTACCGGTGTGTACAGGGCGGAGGGGGGGAGGGGTGGAAGGCCTTGGGAGAGTGAATGCAGGCACCTGAAGCAAGATGATCCGGACCCCAAGGGAAGCAAAAGAGAGCGATCTCCCGGAAGGGTCCTCACCTATATACTGGGTATGACGTGCATAGGATGGAATAATTGGTCAGTCTGGTTCTCAATTTTAACCTAAAATCAAATCCCAGGCTAGCAGCTGGACTGTCTCTCCCCCCTGAGGCCTCCCCCTGCTCTGTCTGTGGAGATGAGAGAGGCTGAACGTATTTGTCCTTGAAAGTATCCTGGCAGTAACTATAAATGTTCCTTCTTATCAGCTTTTCTCCTGAGCAGGAATCCAAAACATAGCTTCTTGCTAGCTATTTATGAAGAGAAGAAAAAAAAAAATTAACTCTCTTTTACTTAACCCATGACATTTGCTCACTAGCTCTTTGCTAAGGTCATTTCAGGGCATATGAGGACAACTGGATTTTAAAGAAGAGGTCTTCCCAGAACGTTGTCCAGAAATTATTTTTGAATAGGAGTTTAAAAAAATCTCATGTTTCCCAGCATGTAAACTATTATGGTATTTTTTTTTCTGTGTATTTGTTGCATAAAATATAGTACTCTGTCATTGTGTCACAGTGGTGGCTTGGCTTGTGTCACTTCAGCATGCCCTGTAGCTGTCATCTGTTTCCCCACTAATTATTGCTCCTGTATTGCACTGCATTAATTACGTAAGGGCCAGGGAGCCAAGAGAAGGAGATGTCCATAAAGGATGGGTCTAGCAAAAAAATGAAGAGAGTTAGAGAAAGAGTGGAAACAGCAACTTATGCCTTCATCTCCAGAGCTGGGGTTTCAAGGGTCAGTGGGAGCTGTCAGACTGTTTGCCGTAATACTCACAAAACAGTGCCCGTAGTCAGTTGTTGTGCTCTCGGCACCTGAAATTTTCACCTTGAAAGTTGCAAAGAGAAGCTGGCCTTGGTAGCAGGAAACATTTTACCTGGTTTGGGACTGGGGTTGGAACTGCGTGCAAAAGCAAAGCCTGTTGTCATGGTGTAATGGAAACCCTGGGGGTTTTGCTGGGCAGCTGGAGCAGTGAGACTGCTTTTATTTTAACTGCTGGGTTTATTCTAACTGCTTTGTTAATCCCTTCTTTCTGGCTGCAGAAGAATTAGTGGAATTTGACAGTTCCAGGAAAATCAAGTATGTATGTGGAAGATGTATGTATGTGTAGATAAACTGCTGAGAACAAGCACTTGCTATATTATTATGAAACTTGATAATATACTGTGAGAAGTGACATCTCTCCCTGTTAAAATTTTTAGAATAGCATTTCCTTCCTGGAAAAACACTTATGAGTTTAGAGATATGTATTGTGTGAATGCATATATGACTATGTAGGAGGATGCATACACACTCCTAGGAGAGGCCCAGAATTTCTGAGAAGAAAACCTGGCCTGAGTTATTGAGGGCAGATACTCAGTACTTTCTGAAAACCAAACCCCTTCAGAAACCCTCAAGCTGGAGTCTTGGTCTGCAAGCTCTCAAAATCTCTTTACATCTCTGGAAATTCTTGGCTACAGGCTCCATGCCTGAACAGGGATTGTGAAAACCATCTATAACATCTTGTATTAGTAGGTATGTGTTGTTTCGGCATCATGGAGCTGAAATGGAGGCTCACCGACGCCTGGAAAGGCAGTAACTGGTGGCATACTCTGTTGGCCAAAGTCATGTGTTAAGTTCAAAATTATAAGTGTCCAATTCCAAATCTAGTTTGAAGGTAGCCCAAGATAATGCATTAGGTATGACCATGCTAGCTTTCCTAGGTTTTTGCTATGATTTTTATGCTAAAAGTCAAGGAAACTTTCTGTTAGTTTTGTGCTTAGTTTCTCAGAAATAACTAAGGATAGATGAGAATACCACTTACCCAAGTGGAAAGTACTACATTTGTGTCTTGCAAAGTTGTGTTCAGAAGTTTATCATCTTTCTTTAAACAATAAACAGAGAATACTGGGGTTAAATAAAAAAGCATGATTTTAAAAATGTATCCAAGTGTGCTGCGTAAGGCATTACAGTGGGACTTTTTGTTGCACGCTCTATTCCTCAGCTTAGTCTGATCGTGCTTTCTTTGTCCTTGTGGCTTATTTGGGTTGGAGGAGTATAAACAGAGTCTTCTGGGGTTGAGGAAAGAAAGAAGGGCTGTGCGCATTCAGACTGCCTCTGCCAGGAAAGAAAGAAGGGTGCTTGTGGTAGGTGACTCCCTTCTCAGAGGAACGGAGGGGCCCATTTGCAGACCGGACCCGAGCCGCAGGGAAGTGTGCTGCCTCCCTGGGGCCCGGGTCAGGGATACAACTAGAAAACTCCCGGAGCTGGTTCACCCCACTGATT
>WKFP01014749.1:187473-219538 GCA_011057875.1 Pterocles orientalis
CAGTGATAGGACAAGGGGCAATGGGTTCAAGCTGGAACATAGGAGGTTCCATTTGAATATGAGAAAAAACTTCTTTACAGTGAGGGTGACAGAGCACTGGAACAGGCTGCCCAGAGAGGTTGTGGAGTCTCCTTCTCTGGAGACGTTCAAAGCCTGCCTGGATGCGTTCCTGTGCGATCTGATCTAGGTGTTCCTGCTCCGGCAGGGGGATTGGACTGGATGATCTTTCGAGGTCCCTTCCAATCCTTAACATTCTGTGATTCTGTGAGTTGAGTTTTTTTTTTTTGAACTTTCGTGTTGTAGCTGTACATGAGGTTTGTTTTTCAACCGAAGGCCATTATAAGTAATAGCTGGGGGGAAAAAACCCTCTTGATTGTTGAACAGATGTTGGTCTCTTTTGTATGTGTATTGAGAGGACTTAGTGAATGATAATATGGTGATATTTAGTCACTTCTGACATACAGAGTATGTTGGAATTCTTTGCTTCAGATAAGATGGTGTGAATAAGCAGACTGAAGAGTCCTGTATAGCCGTCCATTGCATGAAAATATACTGGCTTGGTGTTCATCATCATCTTTGTGTGCAGCTGCAGAATTTTGGATTTGTTGCCTCTGTCCTGATGTGCTCGTTCTGGCTGGGATAGAGTTAATTTTCTTCACAGGAGCTAGTATGGGGCTATGTTTTGGTGAGGGGACATCTGGAGTGATGGTATTTTGTCTTCCCAAGTAACCGCTACACATGATGGAGCCTGGCTTTCCTGGAGATGGCTGAACACCTGCCTGCCCATGGGGGGTGGTGAATGAATTCCTTGTTTTGCTTTGCTTGTATGCACAGCTTTTGCTTTACCTATTCAAATACCTTTATCTCAACCAGGAGTTTTCTCACTTTTACCCATCTGATTCTCTCCCCAATCCCATCGGCAGGGGGAGTGAGCGGGGGGCTGTGCGATGCCAAGTTGCTGGCTCGGGTTAAACCTCAACACCTGGTTTCACCAAGCTGCACCTATTTTGCATTGTGCTGAGTAATTGTTGTATTTTTGACCCTGGATGGCAGTCAAACACCATAACACTGCTCGCTTACCCTTCCCCCTCCCAGGGATGAGGAAGAGAATTAAAGGGGTGAAGGGAAAAGAGACTCCTGGGTTGAGATAAGAACAATTTAATAACTAAACTACAATAGTATTGAAAACTATAATAGTAATATATACAAACATACAAATGAGTTATATGCAGTGAAACTACTCAGGGGTTAAAGTGTGGGGGAGAAAGCCTGTTGATCCTATGCAGCAGCCACCCTGAGAGCAGCTGTCATCATCTCCAACTTGTCCTGGTGGTGGCAAAACCTGTGGCTCCAGCTCTCCATGATGGTCCTGGTGGGCAGAAGCAGTCCTGGGGGCGTGTTCTCTTTTGTCCCTCTGCTTCTTCTCTCAGGCAGTGGTCCTGGGACATGAGCAGGCTGCTTCCAGTGTGGAGGAGATGTTGTGGAGGCAAGTATGTGCAGAGGCAGGGTCCTTAACATAAAGTCAGCTGTAGGTAAACACAGGTAATGAAGGGAAAAGAGAAGAAAGAGATCCGTGTATACTCTATTGGGATGTCTGAGACCTCCCTCATGCTCCCACAGCCCTAATGACCTTTTCCACTGTGAGCATTTGGACTGTGGAGACTGCAGATTCCCAGGATTAAGTGCAAGGTGTGAGAGATTCCCCTGCCAGGCTTTGGATGGGGATCAGTGGAAATGCTTCTGAAGTCCACAGCTACTGCATTTCTCAGCCTTTGCAGCAGGGCCACCGTGTGTCTGAGCTTAGGTAACTGTGTTTGTACTATAAACAATAACAAATCCCCAAGATAGGGTGTAAAAAGGGTGTAAAAAGTGTGGATGTGCTTTGGTGCTGATACACCCTCGTGTGTTTTGGAAGAAGAGTGGGCAAAATCTTCGACTTACTGTTACGTAGGCTGTTTGGACCCTAGTGGCACAAAAGCAACCAAACAAAAAGTCCAAAACCCAGCTTCCTAGGCATGGTTAGCTTTTTGAAACGTCGTTGTTGGGCTGACAAATACCTAGGAATACTGGAGATGTGAACACACAGGTGTGACTCATTAGAGAGTAATATCTTGTATGTCAGAATAAATGAGATGTATTTTAAAAGCAACGTCTTAGACCTGCTTTTATTTTTTTTGTTCTAAATCTGGCCTGTCTAAGACTAGGAAATTCAGACATCATCTAGAAAAGTGTTGTATATGTGTTTATTTCTAGCTTAGGGATTGATGATATCGTCTTTATTCATACATGCTTGAACTTGTCTTTTGTACATCGCGTGGATGGAGCTGCTGAAGATGACAGTCAGGAACAAGGGTGTGTGCTGCAACTATGAACCTTTCTTAACTGACAGAGCTCATGAGGGGGGAAATCCTTTTCTTGACGTTTGCCCAGTGGCTTGTAACTAATTTTCTACAACACTCAGGTGATGTAGGATCTTATGTTGTAGAAAGCCTTGTGTGGATTATTTTGCTTGAATGGGCCATGTCTCTCCTGCTTGCAGAGATTTGCTGGAAGGGGAGGAAGGTGCTTACAGTTCATAGAATCACAGAATAGTTTGTGTTGAAAGGGACCTTAGAGATAATCAAGTTCCACCCCCCTACCATGGGTAGGGACACCTCCCACTAGCCCAGGCTGCTCAAAGGCTCATCCAGCCTGGCCTTGAACCCCTCCAGGGATGGGGCATCCACAGCTTCTCTGGGCAACCTGGGCCAGTGTCTCACCACCCTCACAGGAAAACATTTCTTCCTACTATCTCATCTAAATCTGCCCTCTTTCAGCTTAAATCCTTGACCCCTTGTCTTGTCACTGCATGCCCTTGTAACAGGTCCTTCCCCATCTCTCCTATAGCCCCCTTTCAGCACAGGAAGGTGCTGTAAGGTCTCCCCAGAGCCTTCTCTTCTCCAGGCTGAACAACCCCAGCTCTCTCAGCCTGTAGGCCTGAGACCTGTGCTTTGATCCAGTGCTGCAGCAAACGAAGAGGTAGGATGAAATTTCAAGTAACACCGGAATAGGATGTTGCATGTTGGAATGCCTGTTGTCCTGACAGTTATCTTGTGCACAAGGAACAGTTTTCCCATTGTGCAGGCTGCAGAATGTGGCTTTTTCTTTGGGTTTCCTCTTGCTGTGAATAACCTTATTCCTGTTTCCCTCTGCCTAAAAACAGATGGAGCGCAGAACTCTTTACATTAACGATGAGTTACTTGTGAAGGGAAATGCACAGAAAGCTGTATTTGATTACTGGCAGAGGCTAATTATGCATAAGGTTCCTTTCTTTCTTTTCTCCCTCTCCCCCCTCTAACCCCTTCCCACTATGGAGTTTATGATCCATCAAGTATTGTACATCTCCTGACTGACCGTGGATGACTGCAGAGGGTGCCCTTTTTCTTGTGCATCTCCTGGTCGCTCCATTCAGCTGCCTGTTTTTATTAGGCTGTGTTGGCTGTGGCAATCTGGGACAGAGCCTGCGTCCGTCAGATGAATTTCCTTCACGGTTCCTGAGGAATCATCGGGTCACAGAGAGCATCCATCCCCGCTGCACTGACTCGCTCCCACTGGTTATCAGTGGAGAACTTCAATGATAATCAGAGGGGCATGGGGAGCTGTTCCTATTTTTAAAATATTTACAGTATAGCTTAAACCTGTGAATAAATCAATATTTACACAAAGAAAGAATGAGAGCAAGAGTTTTAACCCTGGTTTTGAAGGTGCATCTCATTCAGGATTTATTTTTTTATCTATATATAGCCAAATGATAGCAAGGGGAGGAGCTCCAGCAGATGAGGATGAGAGACACACTTTCTGCCTGATCCTGAGCATGTTCATTCCTGTTGTCTTTATCTTTCAGGCCAAGGGATTTGAACTCCCTTCGTTGGTAGATGCCTTTATCACTAGTGCTATAGGTTTTTCTTCTCTGCCTTCTTAGGCATGGGTCTACCTCTCATACCTGATAGGATATTTTCACCCCAAACTCATTTAAACCCAAGAGACCTTTACTGTCTTCTTTTTTGAAGTCTTAGGTGGATTTCAGCAAAATCTGTAACTGGATAAAATGCTCTAGCCTTTGTGGCTGGGTAGCTAGATCTCTAAGGTTGGAAGTCTACAGGGAAATTCTGCCTTTACATAAAAGAATGAGTTTCAGTTTCAATTTGGAAATGCGTTGCCTGAAAAGGTTGTACTTCATCAGTGTAAAAAGGACAGTTTTATGATGATTAACTCTTAGATCTACTTCAGAGCAATTTTAAAAGGGGCAGAATGTGGGCAGGTACCAATTACCTGTCACAATTAGCGTGCATCTTATTGTACATATTGAAGAAATTAATGGCAGTGGGTAGTCAGAACTGTCTTATTACTACTAATTAATATAAGTCCTTAGTTAGGCCATTGGCAAGATAAGCATACCAATTAAATATCGTGTCAATAGAGTCATTAATTATAGGAGAACAGATATACTTGAAGTCCAGTAACAATGGTGGGGAACAATCTGTCCTTTTTTGGAGACATTTCAGTGTATCTCCTACTTGAAAAGCAAGTGTGTATTTTATCTTAAATATTTATTTAATGGAAATCATGCCTAGGAGGGACATTCAGTTGTTCTTGAATATTACAAAAGGAAATTTTGTGGCTGCTTGATAACTTTCTAATCCTACTTCCCGCATTTACATCTTTTTAATGTTTTCACCAATAGCACGGGGTAGTTTGTATGAAGAGCCTATATGCAGAAGGGTTTAGTTAATATAAACTCAGCGTAATGTTTCTCAACGTATCTTGAGTTATGATCTCTTATTTTCCATATTCATCTCTTCTTTCTCTACAATAACCACTGTTCAACATGGAAGGAACAGACCTATCCTTTCATGTGGACTTCTGGGAGAGTATGCCTACAGATTATATACATTGACCAAATATGACAAAATTACTACAGAAATATTCAAAATCAAAGTAAGACCAAGAATGCTAGGACAAAATATCTGGAGTTGGGTGAATGATCTGTTAGCTTTGAACCAATAGTTTTGAAAAATGAAAAATGTAAAATCAGGTCAAACTGAAATCTATTTTTTTCTATTTCCTTTCCGAAGCCACGGATACCTGCTTTAGTTAAAATGAAACAGTTAATTTATCTAGAAGTTTTACTTTAATCAAAGAAAATTTAAGAATTGTTAAGCCTTCATTTTTAATGGAAAGACTAAGATTCAAGTCCTTTTTTTCGTTCAGAGGTGGGATTGAATCCAGGTTTCCAACCTTCCAAGTGTGTTCCAGGAGTGTGGTTGTCTAGTTCTGTTTGTTCCTTTGGATAAGCAGTGAGTGAATATTCATTGGTGACCTGTGAATTGTCCAACTTGTATGCCACTCCTTCATAGAACAGCAGACCTGTTCAGGCTGGAAGGGGCTGCTGGGGGTCTCATCCAGCCTGTAGCTCCAAACAGAGCAAGCTGTGGGGTCAGATCTCCTTCATCCAGTTAGGTCATGAAGACCACCAGGGATGGAGACTGCTAAGCCTCTCTGGGCAGCCTGTCCTATTCCATCACTGTCTTCATGGTGGGGATGGGGGAGAAAATTAAAAAGGTAAAGGGAAAGAAGGACTCGTGGGTGGAGATAAGGACAATTTAATAACTAAGCTACAATATTGAAAATAATCCTATATACAAATGAGTGACACACAGTGATACTGCCCCCCCCCCCACACACACACCTGATGACCAAGGCTCAGTCTGTTCCTGGCTGATGATCCTGGAGCAGGGAGAGTCCCGAAACTGCACTCATGGAACGGAGAGAACAGTCCAAGCATCCCAGACTGAGAGCTGACTGGGATGGTGGGGGGAAGGCCTTGGGAGAGTGACCACCTGGAGCTAGATGACCCGGAGCAAAAGAGATCTGGAACAAAAAGGGACAAGCTTCTGGAGGGTCCTCACCTGTATACTGGGCATGACGTGTATGTTGTGGAATAGATTATTGGCCACTCTGGGTCTCAATCCTGAACCTAAGATCAAATCCTGGGCTAGTAACTGGGGCTGTGCTCCCTCCCAACTTCTCTGCTCTGCAAACAGCCAGAGAAGCTGAAAGACCTTGAATAATCCTGGCAACTATAGACATCACTTTTATCAGCTTTCTTCTGAGCGCAAATCCCAAACACAGCCTCTTGCTAGCTATTGTGAAGAAAGTTAACTCTGTCTCACCTTAACACAGGACAGTACCCAGAGGGAGCTCCCAAGGAAGGACACAGCTCTATGGGGCTGGGGATGCAGAGATGCCTGGGTGAGGAAGATGAAATCTTTGCTTGCAGGAGGTGTGTACAAATTGAGATGTGCCACCACATTGAAGTCAGTCTGGAGGAGGTCAGCTGATGTGCACCATCGGGAAAGGTTAAAAAGTGGGGGTAATGGCTACAAGCTGAAAGAGGGGAGATTTGGATGAGATATTAGGAAGAAATTTTTCACTATGAGGGTGGTGAGGCAGTGTCCCAGGTTGCCCAGGGAAGCTGTGGATGCCCCATCCCTGGAGGGGTTCAAGGCCAGGCTGGATGAGGCTTTGAGCAACCTGGGCTAGTGGGAGGTGTCCCTGCTCATGGCAGGGGGGTTGGAACTCGATGGTCTTTAAGGTCCCTTCCAACCGAAACCATGCTATAGATTCTATGATTGGGAAGATCTTCAGAGACCCTGCAGGGGTGAGAGCCTGAACTCCCAACTGCACAGAGAAGAGGCAACCAGAAACTCTCTTGGTTTTTGGGTAAATAGACTCCCATGATGGAGAAGGCTGGAAGCTTAGTATTTTTGGCACCAGGAGAGTGGCTGCTTCTCCACCTGCAGATCTGCAACTGCAGTGTAGCTCCAGTGCCCTAGTAGCTGATGAAGGGTAGAAAGCTATGTCTGAGGAAGCATTGCAGTCATCTGAGTTGGGCAGCAGCACCAGGAGGAAGCACAGCCAGTAGAGTGAGGGAAGTGACTATCCCTCTGTACTCAGCATATGTTAGACCAAATCTAGAGTCCTGATCACATCTAGAGTCCTGTTTTCCTGTTCCACCCTAAATGTAAGAAAGATGCTGATGAACTGGAGCAAGTTTAGCAGAGACCCCTCCCAGATGGTCAGAGGCTGGAGCACTTGCCCTGTGAGGAGAGGCTGAAGGACTGTGCAACCTGGAGAAGAGAGGGATTCCTGAGGACCTAAAGCAGCCTGCCAGTAGAGCTTATCAAGAGGATGGAGCTGGGCTCTTCTGCAGTGAGTCATGAAAGGATGATACAGCAAATATGAATTAACTAGAGACCTTCTGATGTCTCTTCTGATCTTAATTTTCCCATGATCCATTTTCTGCACTAGTAATGAGCTCCCCCCCACCCTAAGGACCCATCCTTGACATACTCTGAACTTTTAGCTGTGTGCGTTGTGCACAGGTGGTGGTGGCTCTAACCATGTATAATAACCATTAGTTTGGAAGGAAGGAGGAGAAATAGTGAGGCAGGAACAGACGGGTGAATTATAAAGTTACAGGGAAAAGACTTGTAAACTCTGTAAGATTTTTGGAGGAAGGAAGAGAATAGGGTAGTTGAAAGCCATCCCAACAAGTGAAACACTTCCTTTCAAGAAATGTGTTCTGCTAAAGAAACCCCTTTGTCTCTGTAAGCATTATAATAATATCAACTGTAATATTTGAGAGTGTATTATTGATATTCTGCTGGATGCAAATGATTTGACATGAGAAAAATAATTGAAGAACTGCAAGTAGTGCTTGCTGATAGAGGTGGAGAGGCTGCTTGTAAAGCTGCATGCCAGCTGGCCTTCCAGACTTTATAAGGGTGTCATTTCATGTAATGGGGAGACTTTTGGGTTTTGTCAGTTTATTTTATCATTTGATTTTCATTTAAGAAGCCTTCTGTTTGGCTTGGTAGCAGAGTGACCACTTCTCCCCTTGGGTTACCTACTGTGTATGATTTTGAATGCTGTTGCACAAATATTGGTGCCTCCTGCATTAATGAATTTTCTGCTGTGAGGGCAGGCAGCTTAGTCAAGGTGCTTTTTAGCATTTGATTAATTATCAAGCAGAGCAAAAGCCACACTTTTCCCAAGGGCTCAGTGTCTAAATCGTTATTCCTTTTCTGTGTTAAATTACAGAAAAGCCATTATTACTGGAAGAGGATCAGCAGCCTTCTCCCGACATCATGAAAAATTGTTTCTTCACTGCTCTGACACCAGCTACCACCCTCAATCTGTGAGATTTTTAATGATCAAATGTTGCACCATTTTCACTTCTGTTGTTCTGTACTGACTGTAAACTGATGTCTGCAATTATTCCCAAACACCTGCAAGATAGCCAACTACTGCCATGTTAGAGGTAGGAAGTGAAAGAAGAAGTGAAGACAAGACCTGACTGATTTAGGGAATTAATTTAGCACACAGATTAAAGAAGGTGGATCTTCTCTTGTTGCTATGGCTGAAAGCCCTTACCTTTGGCAGAGGCTTTGAATGTAGCTCAAATAAAGGCATCAAAAATGGAAAAATATGACGTAACAACTGAGATTTTGTGACCAATATGGAGCTTATTCTATAAGACAAATAGTAGGGTGGTACTGAGGAAGCAAGACTGGATGCACAGACAGGATGTTTTCAAGCAGAAAGTAAAACTCAGATGAAGTTATTTCCTAACCAACAGGACAAGTGTGGAGGCAAAACAGAGACAGTATCTCAAAAATATTCTGCTGCTACTCCTTGGGTCAGCTAGAAACCATGCAATGGTCACTGAAGTTGCTTTAGGTTTTTTCTTTACCCCCCTCTCTTTTCTTCCACATGCTTTTCTCCATCCTTTTACTAATTGGTTATTTAGAATTTCATATCCAAACAACACTTGGGTATGATCTTCTAATTTCTTTAATACATCACTTTCAAGGCAATACCAAATGTTGTTCTCTTTTCATCAGGACTGTATTTTCTTTGGCGCTCAACAACAAAAATGCTTGGACTGAGCATTAGGCTGGGACTGAGCCAGAATGATGCTAGCAAAAGAAATAATTTTAGATCAGCCTTTAGGGATGCTGTGGTGTTGGGGTTTTTGTGGTTTGTTTTTTTTGTTGGCCTTGTTGGTTTGTTTTTGGTTTTGTTCTTGTTTTTCCCAGTGTCCTGAACTGGAAATTCTTGTCTGGAAATTCAACGTAGGCAACGATGATTTCTTTCTCAACAATCATAGATTTCAGTAGTCTCTAATTTGGTCTAAAAATACGTATAGAGAGACATCTTTTTTGCTTAAATAATCTCAAAACTTCCTTCAGAGACTTCATACTTCTGAACTATAACATTGCATGAGTGATCTGTTCTATATAATTTTGTTGTGTTTTTCCTACAGTGCTTGTTGTGTGTCATGAGTATGCAGTGATAACTCTTCCCAGTGTTCCTCAGTTCGCCCTTTCTCCTTGTCTTCCTCCCAGCTCAATGCATTTTCCAATCTTTCTAGTCACTTAAGTAGACACCAATGTATTTGTGAAAGGGCATTCCTGTCTCAAGATTGTCAAATGCAACCTTGATGCCAACATAAAATGTTTCAGGGGAGTATTTTGGACTGGCAGCATAATTAAATTTTTTATTGAATAATGTCTAATGGATCACAGAAAATACCTAGTTTTGCATATATGATTTCTCAGTGTTAGTGGTAGACTAATGAAGTAAGGGACACAGAGCATTTTTTCCACACTGTATATTTTTCTGCAACCTCCTGGTCTTGTTCTGTTTACTACATGAATGTGCTCACTTTCAGTCACTTCCAGTAATTGGCTTGAACACACAGAGTTTCCTCTAGAAAGGTAACATTTCTTTCCACTTCCATTTATTGTTGCTTAAATGTCAAAGACAGTTTGATGCTTGAATATAACTTGGGAATTTCGACTGCAGGGTGATTTGGTAGAATTTTTCACATGCATTTTTTTCAAAAAAATAAACCTAAGTGCTTTCAGTTAGGTTTGTGGACTGAAAATTAAAATATTACTCTGTGTGTTGTACTAATTCCCTAATTTGTAGCAGCGTTGGTAGTAAATGTCTGCATACATTATAATGTTTAATTTATCATGAAATGCTTCTGCTGTCTGCTGCAGCACAGAAGTTATGTGAAAGGAATGAAATCTGAAATGGACAAAACTCCCATTGTTGAGAAATTGAGATGGTCATATGAAGGTACTTTTATAATCTATTCTTTTAATATAATTAGCTGATGGCCAACTTGAGAATTGCAGTTATCTCACACAGGCTTTTCAACAGCATCAGATTCAGTTGGCCATGCAACAGCTCCTCCACTAATAGTGGTCATTAATGGGCTCTGATACTTTCCTCTAGAGGGAAGAATATGGATTCAAAACCTCGGAATGATGACTTAACTGATTTTTTTTAACAAAAAACATAACCTTTTGTTTTAACAAAAAATCCAAAACTTCAAAAACTCTTTTTTAAACAAAAAACGAGTTTTTGCTTCCATTCATAATGGAGGATTATACTTTGATATATATACATGTATAGATATAACAGAAACAGTGAGGAACTACCCCTGCAAGTCCATCTGCGAGTCCATGAGTGTGATCACCCCCGTGTATGGTAAACTGATTTTTCTTCAAGAACTTTGGTTATCTTGCTACATTCCTTAAAACAGTCTCTGAAGAAACCTTTTCACTGTATAAACATCTACATTTAAAAAAAACATATTAAGATAACATATTAGTAAAAGATCTTCCCCTCATCCAGAGCTGAGAGTAGTTGTCAGACCTTGATATCATTATAACTTCTAAACATTCTTTTTTCTTTGAGAATATTTTTTTTCAATGAGTATATGCCCCAATAGCTAATATTTTGGTCAGTATCTTGCTGTACCTTTTAATTGTGAAGAAAGGTTTATTGCTCTGAGAGAGAAAGCTGTGAGTGATGTCTCCTTGCAGGGACTCATTGCTTGAGGAGCAAAGGGGCTTTATCAAGTGTCTTAAGATTTCAGAGCAAGCTTTGATGTGATTGAGGAGCATTGTGCTTTCTGCCACTTGTTCTTTGGTTTTGTGCAGCTCAAAGTGAAGGGGAGGGGGAACACATCAGAACTGGGGTAACAGTTGTAAGGGTTAAGGAACTGCTTGCTTTAATAATGCAGAATTGGCTTTGTTCGTGGTAATACTAGCTTACTTGAAAAGAAAAGCTATACATTTATATATTCTTCCCCTTAATCTGTAAATCTCAATTTCAAAAGTGTAGACTCAGCTTGGGTCATGTACGATATCATGAGCTTGGTGTGGTTTACAGACAGAATTTCTGGCATATTCATTTATATTTACTGGGTTTCTTTTAGTATTTTTTTGTTTTGTTTCTCCCTTCTGCTCCTCTCCTCTTCCTCCCCCAAAGATATAAATTTTTCTTACTTAAACATCTTTCTGAAGTCAGTGAGTTGTGAGCCTCTCAGTGTAACAGAGAGGAGTCTTCTCTGTAGTCAGCAGCATAATATGGCTGGCATGGGCCTTGGGTGAAAGAGTGAGAAGAGGATCCTCTCCTCCAGATCAGCTGCTGGCACTCATCCTCCTCCTTGTTGGTCTTACCTTGATCCCTCTGTTCTTTGAACTCTTCCAAAACTAATTATCTGTAAAGCTGTGCTCCATTATGTCAGGATGCATTTTTGCGGAGATTGGACAAGATTCCCTGAAAAAAAGACATTGCCCCATAGAAGGGACAATTTGAGTACCTAGTTTTTTTCAGAGAGAAAAATCCCTTGTGTTGTACATTGGGACCTTTACCTATAACACAATTTTCTGGTGGTGGTCAAGAAGGACATTGAGGAGCTGGAGCAGGTCCAGAGAAGGTCAACGAAGCTGGGAAAGGGTCTGGAGCACAGATCTGATGGGAAACAGCTGGGGGAGCTGGGGCTGTTTAGTCTGGAGAAGAGGAGGCTGAGAGGAGACCTTATCACTCTCTACAACTGCCTGAAAGGAGGGTGTAGTGAGGTGGGTGCTGGACTCTGCTCTAAAGTAACAAGTGATAGGACAAGAGGAAATGGCCTCAAGTTGCTCCAGGGGAGGTTTAGGCTGGAGATTAGAAAAAATTTATTCACTGCAAGAGTGATCAGGCATTGGAATAGGCTGCCCAGGGCTGTGGTGGAGTCACCATCCCTGGAGGGGTTCAAGAGACGTGTAGGTGTGGTGCTTCGGGACATGGTTTAGTGAGTTAAGTGGTGTTGGGTTGATGGTTGGACTTGATGATCCTTGAGGTCTTTTCCAACCTGAATGATTTGATGATTCTAAGGATTCCATTAATCTTTTGTACCAAGCTAGTTCACAGGAAATGAAGGAAGATTTGCCCCGCTGTGGCTTCAGAGGATGCATACAGTAGCAATCTGTAATTGTGATGGAGACTTGTGTGGGTGAAGAGAGCAGTCTGTGGCAGGGTGCCCTACAGCAGCCCTATGGTGCTGAAATGCTCCCTGTCCTTTGAGATCAGCTCCAGGTTGAGAGTCATAGCACTGAACTATAGAATTTTATAGAAATTTATAGAATTATTAAGGTTGGAAAAGACCTCAAGGATCAAGGGCTGAGCCCTTTCTGTTGGCTGGAGCTCTAGGATGATGCCCTCATAAAACCAAAATTCTGTGTGTGTGTGCAAGCTACACTCGTGATTTCCAGTGCTGGCAGGTTCACCAACAGCTTTTAGCCCTTGAACCCATGTCAGAACATCTGTGTGCACAGTCTTAGGATCTGTTGTGAGCCCCTCCTAGAAAGATCCTTCTAAGCTGCCTTCAGTATAAGGGAGGAGTTTAAGCCTCAGTTAAGTGGCTTTAATACCACTTTTCATAGCACGACACATTTTCCTATATTCATTAATTAAATACTTGCTGCCATCTACCTTTCGTCACTGGATTTCTTAATTCCCTACTATTTGCTTACATAAATCAATCTAGGTGCTGTTCTGCCATGTGCATTATTTTAAAAGTATTTAAGGCCTTCCTATGGTCTACATTGCTTTGTCCTTTCTCAGAAGACTCTTCTGATTGTAGGCTGGGTTCTTACAAGTTGCTAATGTTCGGTCTGACCCGTGCTTTTGGTGCTTTGATTCTTAATAAAGTCAAGCCTATGCTAAATGTCTAGTTCACTCATCCAGTGGTGCATTGTTTTTCATCTCATAATATAATCCAGAAGCGTTTAATCCATTTAGCTATTGTACTGATGGCCAGTAGAAGATATCCTTGGTTTGCCTTTGTTTCTCAATCTTTGCCTCTCTACGTGGTCTCACTGCTGCTCTTACTGAATTGCAGCGCTGAGACTGAATGTTTTTAATTCTTGTATCCTGTTCTTTTATGCTTGTGTGAAGCTGCTCATGTGTAATAGGGAAGTGGAAAAACAAATCTTGGACTTCTTGTAGGCACCACATTTGTTGTGATATAAATGAGGTAATTTAAAGGTGGTCTCCCAAGTCATCTAGGGGAGGTTTTTTCTCTAGGTCTATATCACATCTGTCCAATCCATGTCTGATGCTCCTACATGGGCTGGGGGAACCTTGTTGTCACCGAGTGCTGTGTGACACAGAGCAGGTGGGTCTTTCATGGTTTCTTCTCTTGATTGGTCCTTGCTCACTGGGCCAAGCGAGGATGGTGGCAAGGCAGCCTGCTCTGTGCCAAGCTCTGAGGGAGGTACTGGAGACTTTAACCACATCTTTGAAAGGAGACCACGAGGATTTTTTCCTTTTCCCTTGCGTGTAGTGTGACTTCTTGTGACCCTTTTAGTTTGGCAGCTTTTCTGCTCTAAAATGAAAGACTCTTCAGAGCTTTCTTTTTCTTCCGTTCATCAACCAAAAAAAAAAAAAAATCCCAAGAAGACAAAATACCATTGGCTAATATCCTCTTCTAATGGAGACTTAGTAAATGATCTAGAGTGCTATAGTATTTTACTTGATTTCTACATGCAGTGTCTAACAGCTAATCATTTAACCGCTGGACAAAAAAGCATTACTGTTTTTTCCTAATGCTCTGTCTTTTACAGGTATGATTTCTTAGAAGGATATGTTCTCTTGCTGCAGCCATTTTTCTCTGGCTGATTAAGCGATAAAATTAGACAAACGTAAAAATGGGGTAATTACATTAGTGTTAGCAAAGACAAACCGGTTTCTAAACAGCTTTAGGATAGCTAATGAGTTTGACTGTGAAGAATTTTTGTGGTGTTATTGGCTAAAACTTGAAAACTTCAAGCACTTGAACTTTGGCTTGCACTTCTAGTGCTAACCTGGAATTACTGCATACTTGATGTGACAGAAGAAACTGAATCCACTGTAGTCCCTTTTTAACAGAGCTGTGCTCCAAGTCTATTCCAACACTTGGAGACTTGAAGGTTAATCTAAAAAGCAGTTAATATCCCGCATAATATTAGCTAGTTAGTATTGTTATCAGATCCTTCTGTTTCTGTTTGTGGTTTGTTCTTTTGGCACTGTTTTCTCTCCAGAAGCTCTTTTAAACATTCCCAACTTCAAATGTTCTGTGAAGGGCAAAAGCTCTCATATCCTGGGCTCAACACTCCCCTTGGCAATCATTCACTGAGTTAGTCTTCTGATGGGGCCCTGGTTTAAAAAAAAAAAAAGCACTTAAACATTATTCATATGCTTGAATACTTTCCAAAACAAAAAATGTTCATGGTGAGCATCTGAACTGAGAAGATAATCTTTGGGTTGCTCGTGAGCCATCAGCACTTCATCAGCGCCCTGGTTGTGAGGGGTGCAGCTGGATGTACGGGGTACATGCTGCAGCTGGATGCACAGGATACGTGCTGCTGAGTGGGGAAACGTGCAGCCTGGCCACCACCTTGTTCCACTCGCTAATCGCACAATTATTCTTTGGTGTTCACTTGAATGACTGCAGACATAGTAGCTTGGCCCTCTGCTTGCTATGGGGAATTCACTAAGAAGGCAAGCCTTCTTAGTGAATTCCCCATAGCAAGAACTGAATGTGTATAACGTTTTATTGGATTCATGTGGGTGCTGAACACGATGCTTGACAAGATTAAAATGCTCTGTTACTGGAAGGCAGCTGCTCTTAGGGCAGCTGCAAAAAATCAGCCAATTTAACCTTTTCTTAGGGAGCAAGACCTGCAAACATGAATAAATAGACTAAGAATACATTATGATTGATGGCACTTAACAGATGATTACATATCTGTTGTTGTGTATCATAGGTCTTCCGGGCCTTACTGAAAAGATAGAGAACTGCCGGAACTCTGTATCGTTGCCAGCCAGTTAGGAAATCTTACTGTATATATACGTATATTCAAATCCAGTATACATATCATCTGCATCTGATACTGGTCTTGAGCCTTTTAGTCAGTGGTTGTCATTCACTTCTGGGTAATGTTAGGTCTCTTTAATACCAATTAATTAATAAGTGCTACAGTTTTCTTGACTGTACCTAGCTTTACTTCATCCATGCTGTTTATAGACTGCAAGTAAATAACAGGCAAAGAATGCATTCTCCGTGCACATAATTGGCCTCTGTCTGGTGTTAATTAAAGCTGGTCACTGAGCTAGTAAAATACTGTAGAGTATAGAATTCACATTCATCTGTTTAGAGTAAAAGCTTTGACTTCTGTGCCCATAAGAGGGCAGTGACAATTATACCTCTACACAAATAGTAATAATTTTTTAATGAGTACATATAAAAATTGCACAATAGAAGTTGAAATAAATCTGTGTGCTTTAAAAAAAATTCTTAACTTTAGAAGCTTTGGGCAAGAGAACAGGTAAATTGTGACTAAAGAGGTTTCTGCCTCTACTGTGGCATTCACAGAGATCTATTCCTGATCATAATCTGTATTTCTTGCACAATATGCCTGATATATATTCAGATGTACCAAAGGAAAAATGACTGATTGGTAACCTTGGCAATCCAAAGCTATTATTTAAAAAAAAAAAAAGGGGGGGTGGGGGGAGAAAGTAAAACGTCTGGTTGAAGGTAGATGGAAACATGATCATCTTTCATAATAGAAATTAGAGAGCAGATAACCTTTCCAAATGAAATTACATTCCATGGTCTGGTATATAGCACTCGAGCTGGCTAACAAAGGAGTCTGAAAAAATCCACCTATCCAGCAAACATCTGTCATGCCTCTCTAGACATTTGGAAAGAGATGGTGGCTGTTGCTCCTAGTTTGAGAGTAGAAGCTCAGTACTGACCAAAATCCATGGCAGCTCCGAGCTAGAAATGGTTCTGTGGCAACACAGACAATTGATACTTTGCTGGAGCTCTCTTTGTCCTTGACATGTATGCTCACGCTGGAAGAAAAAAAAAAAGGCAGAATTCCTTTTCATGGGAATTTTTTTACCTCTGCCTTTGCTGTTCTTTTCCTCTTCCCCCCCCCCTATTGAACACACAGAGAGGAGGAGAGGTGGCAAGAAGGCTGCAGGCATTCGGGAGGGGCATCCTTTGGCTCACCCTACTGCAGAGGACAGTAGTATTCATGGAACTGTTAAAGGACTGCCGCCTGTTCATGGCTTTCATTGAGAACTGTGTCCTTGAGCAATCCAAACCCCAGCTTTCTATTTGAAGTACTGTAGAAAGCTGTCTAAAGCACACTGTTATACCCAGATAATATTATTCCACCAGGGCATGTAGTCTTTTATTAGATCTCTATTTGAAAATGATTTAAGTAATTTCTGTTCGCTAAGGATACCCAGAACATGCGTCGTTTTTAAAGCGTCTGCTCCTGTAACAGGAATGAATTCCCCTGTATGCTGTCTATGTAACTCTTTCCTTTAGGAGGTGGAAAGATCATAAGGGCTACCATAGCACAGAAAACACAGCCTTTCCTTTGTTCATAAGTAGTGTGCTAATACTTCAGGTGCTGCTGCTTGGGATGAATCTGCGGGCTCATGGCTGCCTTCCGCGTCTTTGTTCCAAAAAGCTGTTTCCTTCATGTGTGATGGCAAGAACCCAGCAGGCAGACTATGACACTCAAGCTTTTGTGATTGAACATTCTTACTTCAGTAGATATGCATGGTGAAGGTGGGAACTGCAGTTTCAATTGGTTGTTATTTACCAGTTTTTGAAAAATGCTCCAAATCCGTGTGCTATTGCCCTGAGGCCCAGATTCCTCCAGAGGGCAAGGCAGAAAAAACAGATGCTTGAATTGCTGCCTAAATCGGAGAGAAATAGAACATGTTCAGTGAGAACAAACTTTTTTTTTTGTAATTCTACTTTTCCTTGTATTTTGCTGCTTTTATTCTGCAACTGTCCCTTCTGTAATTTCCTGTTGCTTTATATGCCTCTACTCATCCCATTTGTTGTAGAATCACAGAATGGTTTGGGTTGGAAGGGACCTTCAAGATCATCGAGTTCCAACCCCCTTGCCATGGGCAGGGACACCTTCCACTAGCCCAGGTTGCTCAAAGCCTCATCCAGCCTGGCCTTGAACCCCTCCAGGGATGGGGCATCCACAGCTTCTCTGGGCAACCTGGGCCACTGCCTCACCACCCTCACAGGAAAACATTTCTTCCTAATGTCTAGCCTAAATATGCCCTCTCTCAGCTTAAAACCATTACCCCTTGTCATATTGCTACACCCCTGATAAAGAGTCCCTCCCCATCTCTCCTGTAGCCCCCTTTCAGCACTGGAAGGTGCTGTAAGGTCTCCCTGCAGCCTTCTCCAGGCTGAACAACCCCAGCTCTCTCAGCCTGTTCTTATGTGGGAGGTGCTCCAGCCCTCTGACCATCTTCCTGGACTCTTCTGGACTCGCTCCAACAGGTCCAGGTCCTTCCTGTGCTGATGACCCCAGAGCTGGACGCAGTACTCCAGGGGGGGTCTCATAAGAGCAGGATAGAGGGGGAGAATCACCTTCCTCGACCTGCTGGTCATTATTCTTTTGATACAGCCCAGGACACGGTTGGTTTCTGGGCTGCAAGTGCATGTTGCCAGGTCATGTTGAGCTTCTCATCAACCAACACTCCCACGTCCTTCTCTTCAGGGCTGCTCTTATTCTCCGCCCAGCCTGTATTTGTGCTTGGGATTGCCTCAACCCCCCTGCAGGACCTTGCACTTGGCCTTGTTAAATTTCATGAGGTTTGCACAGGCCCACCTCTCCAGCCTGTCCAGGTCCCTCTGGATGGCATCCCTTACCTCCAGCGTGTCCACCACACCACACAGCTTGATGTTGTTGGCAAACTTGCTGAGGGTGCACTCAGTCCTGCTGTTTTTGTCTCCCACAAAGATGTTAAACAACACCAGTCCAAGTACCGACCCCTGCAGAACGCCACTTGTCACCAGTCTCCAATTGGACACCAAGCCACTGACCATAACTCTTTGGGTGCAACCATCCAGCCAATTCCTTATCCACTGAGTTTCTTCTGTCAAATCCGTGTCTCTCCAACTTAGAGACAAGGATGTCATGTGGGACAGTGTCAAAGGCTTTGCACAAGTCCAGGTAGATGATGTCAGTTACTCTTCCCTTGTCCACCAATGCTGTAGCCCCATCGTAGAAGGCTACTAAATTTGTCCGGCACTATTTGCCCTTGGTGAAGCCATGCTGGCTGTCACCAATCACTTCCTTGTTTTCCATGTGTCTTAGCATAGTTTCAAGGAGGATCTGCTCCATGATCTTTCCAGGCACAGAGGTGAGACTGACCAGTCTGTAGTTCCCTGGGTCTTCCTTATTTCCCTTTTCAAAAATATTTCCCCTTTTCCGGTCAGTGGGAAACTTGATCTGCTGGTTCTTTCAGGAACCTGTGGGTACACCTCATCGAGTCCCGTGGACTGGTGCACCTTCAGGTTCTTTAGATGGTCTCAAACCTGATCTTTTCCTATAGAGGGCAGTTCTTCATTTCCCAGTCCCTGCATTTGCCTTTATTTACCTCACCCTTTCATCTTAAAGAAAAGCTTTATGTTGTCTGGGTGTATTTGACCACGGAGACACGGTTTCATACACACTCACGTACAATGATATGCACCTGCAGACACTGCATTAACTCGTTTATGAGAGAGCTTCTTCAAAGCACCATGCATCATTCTGGATGCCCAGCTTTTGTTACCTACCTGTGCCTTCCCTTTCAGTGCCAGTGTTGCTGGTTGTGGTATTTGTCCATGCATTTGTGATGAACAGACAAATTAATAAATCTTCTCTTTTATTTTGAGATTTACCATGATCCACCTTCACTATACTTTTAATTTGGCATGTTCTCTGAGCACACCATGTGTGTGCTGATGGAGCTAGTGAAAGTAATGTAACCCAGGCTTCATTCTCCTTCTCTTTCTTTGGCTGGCTTTGGTGCAAGCTTTGACTTGCCCGGACATACCCAGGTTTGGATGGATGCCAGTTCTGCATCCTCAGCTTCAGCAGGGACTCTGTGGCTTCTGCTCAAATTCCGGTTGTGTGGTCAAGTATTAGAGTTACGGCTTGGAAATGATCTGCCTGCCATTGATGGGATTGCTGCTTGGGGCATGCTTAGCCCTTTTCCTCACTCTCTTTCACGTTTGTGAACAGCTTGTGTCTGTTTTTTTTTCTTATCTTTGTCTCCTTTAAAATGATTTGTTTTCCAGTAGCATGCAGTACTCCTCAAATTCCTGTAATTCTGTTGCATAGTTTTGTCTCTTGCCTGACTTCAAAAGCTATTAAGAAAAACAAGACTGAGCAATCTTTTATGCACTAGCTACTATCAGAAATTAAGTTATCTTCATTTTATTTTTCTTGTTGCTTCAGGGCATAACACCATTCTCAATCTGTTTCTATTGTCCTATATGCTTTCAGAGACCTTCAACTCTCATGAAGCTTTTTTCTGCTTAGTTACTTACTAATGAAGCTCTCTCCTTGGCTATGTCCAGATTATGCAGTAGGGAGATGCCTTGGAGCCTACCTCTCCTTGTAAATGAGATGACATGCACCGTGTCCCTCTCTGCCTAGGAACAGAGGTTTTCTTAGCTTTGAAAATAAAAGGGGATGGAGGAGGAGATAAGGGGAGGAACATTGGGTTTTCAAGTCTTAACGAAGTGTTGGATGTTCACCCAGAGTTTGGATGTTTCTCTGGGTTCTGCAGGTAGCTCTAACCCTAGTTTTGTGTTAGTACTACTGTTGGAATTATCCCAAAGCTGGGGAGCATGTCTGAGGTTTATTGGGTTACCACTCCTGTACCATCTGCAGTGGGTAATGAGGCTTTTAGCTGACTCCTGCTACAACCTTGTAAAGGTATTCTTTCTTCTGACTGTCAAATAGGGTCACTGACAGTTTCACAGATGGAAGTTTCAGAGTTGCTAATCCTTTAGAGTAGGTTGTAGTTAGTGGAGATGATGAAGCAGTAGCGTGACATGCTTTTCAGGTAACCTTCAACTTGGCAAGAAGCAGTTTCTTGCCGCTCCTGCATTTTTCATAAACCTGTGTATCTGTCCTTCAGTCCAGCATTGTGCAAGCAGCTTTTGGAACGCTTCCTCAAATTCACTGTTAAATAGCACTTAAAAAAATTGGTGTTCCTCTAATAAAATTAAGTAAAACCTGTGAGTCGTTTTCCTTCTCAAATGTCCTACAGATAATATTCTTTTGTTTCCATATGGAATGAAAGCAGAGATGTGAAAAGCAACTTGGTTCATCTCTAGTTTTCTTTTTAAACTGATGGAATATATATAAAGTTGCTCTTGTAGGACACTCTTGCAATGGTATAAACTTCTGAGCAAAGTTGGAGAAGACCTACTGCACTACCTGTTAACTTGCAAAAGTTCCATTGGAGGGGAGGAGACAAGCCCGAATTTTTATCTTTTAGGGGGAGGGCTGTTTTCTATTTCTGTAGTTACGTTTCTAACCTCCCTCCTCAGAAATAACTTTTTTTTTTCCTTTCTAAAGAAATTTTAGTACAACCTGTTTGGTACAGCTCTTATAGTGTTCTAGAGAAGTACTTTCCCTTGTCCTGCAAAACTTTGCTCAGGTATGAGTGAGACGTGCTCTCATTGCTTCCCTTCCAGCAGTTGTGTTCTCAGCAGTGGCTGTGATACACTGTTTAGCTGTGAAGCAGAAGTCCAGCACCAGATCACTGAAAAAAGTCCCACGAGGCTTTTTCTTTCCTTTCACCCAGAAACCAGTTCTCCCACATCTGCTGCTGCTTCCCTGCCTGCTCAGAAAAAATAAATCTGCTCTTGCTGCTGATTAATGAGGATACATCTTTCATCACGGGCACGTGCAGTGTGCCAATCCTGTTGATGACTACTGATCAGAGTGTGGTTGTGGTTTTGGTTTTTACCATGTTAGATTATAATGCTGCTTAAGGCTAAGACCATGAAGCAGCTTGCTGAAAAGAGGAGGTCTAACTTTTTCCAAATGTGCAATTTGCCCTCATCCTTTCTGCAGGAGCCCTGGTGCTTCCTGGATCCTTTGCTAAGCTAATTTAACTTGTTCAAAGAGCAGAAAAATACCCTCTTTCCTCTTTTCCTCCTGGGTCAGTTTTAATGAAATAATTTGCTTAATGGGAAGAGAGGAGAGAATGAGTAATGCGCTTTCACTGTATCTTGTGGCATCTGCAGAGGGTATAGATGTTTAAAGAAGCTAAAAACAGTGGGAAAGCATCTGCAGAGTGGTGTTATAGCAATGGAAAGTCATGAAACCAATTTTCCAAGTGTTGCGGTTACAGTAGGTTAGCCTAAATGTCAAAACTTTTCCCTCTTTTGCATATGGAGTGGTAAGATGACATGGTTGCGTATAATGTATTCTGAGGTCACCTGTCCCATTCAGTGCAAGGGACAGACTAGATGAAACAGGATCATTGTATTGGGGAATTATTCTGTACAGTGACTCTATCCTGAAAGCTGTCACTGAGAAGGTATGTGGTCTGTTTAACCCCCAAAATCTTGGGTTGCTTGCTAGCCTAGTTTGCTGGAAAAGTGTGCTTACCTTTATCACATCATCTACCAAGTAAAGGCAGTGAAGGGCATTATTCTAGTGACTGCTTGTTGCATTATTGTACACCATTTATAGAAAGAAAGCTGCTGTTTAGATGTAAAAAAGATTTTCTTCTACTGTATCACAAACAGTACTTTTAGGGAATTCTCAGCTATAAACCTGGTTCCAAACTCATCTGAAAAAGATGCGTGTTATATTTTTACAGACTGAAGGTAGATTCAGTGCAAGTGTGCACACAGGGGAAAATGTTACTAATTCTCCTTACTTGTGTATAATTTGCTTATGTATAATTGTCTGTGTTGATAAATTAATCCGGTGTTGGAAATCATCAAAAGCAGACTCGACAGTCAAGTGATAAAGATCTCTTACAGATATTTAGCATTTTCCATTTTCCTTAAGAGCATTTTGATATGAAAGTGATATATGCAAATGTCTCAAAATTAATCAGTCCAAGTTCAATGACTCCACTGTTTTGAATTTTCATCCAGTTTTTCAAAAAAAATGAATGTGTTTGGTGGTGTTCTGATGTATTCAGGATTGATTATTCTGCTATTCTTTTCTTATTGCTTGTTTTTTATGTGTCTGCCTTCAGAAAACGTGACACAATGCAATCTGTCCATTTTGGTTGCTTCCACCCTGCTCCCACCCTGCTCTTTTGCTGGCAGTGGCAGCACTGGCCAGAGAGATTGCTTTACGTACCTGCTGTGGGTCTGGTTATCTCCACTTCTCTGTGGATGTTTCCAGCCTGAGAGCTGCTCTAAGCTATACGCTACATTAGTGCTTGGAGTAACTCTGCCAGGGTAGACCTTTAAAATTTAGGTGTAAAGGCCCCCTGGATTGAGGAGACAGGTAAGAGAAGTCCTCTCTCTCCTCCTAACCTTCTGACTTAGAATCATAGAATCATTAAGGTTGGAAAAGACCTCAATGATCATCAAGTCCAACCCACACCACCCAACCCACTAACCCATGTCCTGAAGTACCACATCTACACGTTTCTTGAACCCCTCCAGGGATGGTGACTCCACTGCCCTGGGCAGCCTGTTCCAATGCCTGAGCACTCTTGCAGTGAAGAAATTTTTTCTAATATCCAGCTGAAACCTCCCCTGGTGCAACTTGAGGCCATTTCCTCTTGTCCTATCACTTGTTCCTTTAGAGCAGAGCCCAGCACCCACCTCACTGCACCCTCCTTTCAGGCAGTTGTAGAGAGTGATGAGGTCTCCCCTCAGTCTCCTCTTCTCCAGACTAAACAGCCCCAGCTCCCTCAGCTGTTCCTCGTCAGACATGTGCTCCAGACCCTTCCCCAGCTTCATTGCCCTTCTCTGGACCTGCTCCAGCCCCTCAATGTCCTTCTTGTGGTGAGGGGCCCAAAATTGAACACAGGATTCGAGAAGCGGCTTAAATTCTGGCCCTGTTCTCCCTATATCCCAAGCAGCAGAAGACTCAAGCAGGGAACTGGTCAGACCTTGATGTCCCACAAGCACATCTGTACTTTTCCCTCCCCAGCATCCCAACAAAGTGCTGTCCCTGTGTCTGGATCACCAGCAATGCCACAATCTGCTTTTTCAGTTGAGTCAGGCACGTAAAAGTTTGTCAGCAGCTGATTCAAAACTGGGGGAGACCGCTGTGGGGTTTATCGCTTCCTTTTGTGAAGCAGGAGCTCTTGGTGCCAGAGCCTCTATGGGCTCCTCGCTGGTCTCCTGCAATGCGTTCATGAGTGTTGCATGCTGCTGTTAGAATTGGGCAGCAGGTGGGGACTTAAAGGATTCATCTGCCAAGGAGAAAAAAGATGGGTTATTTTCCTACTGCTTTGTGGCTGGTGAGGAAAGAAGATGGGGCAGGTGCTAAAGCCCCTACTGCTGCCTTGGGGGGCTCTTGTCCTGCTTCTGTTCCTGTCCTTACTGCCTCTCTTCCTGTAGCTTTGTTCTTTCTGCTTGTACAGCAGAGCCTTGTGCTTTGCTACGAAATTATCCAACAGATTTTTGGAGGTGGAGAGCTGACATTATTTTGGAGCTGACTAAAAGGCAAGAAGGGTAGTTGATTTCTTCACTTGTTTCTCTTTGATTTTGTGGGGTTTTTTTCTTTTTTTTTTTTCTTCTTTTCTCCAATATGTCTCCTCTGGTTGTTTTTGTTTTCACTAGACTGTCTCACACTGTCCCTAGCCAAATTCATGTTCTCCTAAGATTTATTCCTCCAGACACAATAATACAACTGAGAGAGGCTTCCTTATGATTTTGTTTTCCATCTGAATTAATTTCCAAATAATAGTATCAGTGCTGATGTCAGTTTGACAAATTGAATTCTATATTTTCACTCCCTTTTCAGTGCATGTTTCTGAAATGTTCCTCGATATTCTAAGCAAATTCTCCCTCTCTTTCCCTTCTTCCTCTCTGTTCAGGCGAGTAGTTAAATTTCTGAATTCCTTCCTATCAGAGTATCTACAGACAAGTAAGAAGTAATTTTTTTTTTTGAGCAGCTGTCCAATTATTTTGGCTGGCAATAGCTATAATTATATTCTGTGGTCACAGTTTCAAGTAAGTGTAATTACATTTCCAGTTTCATGGTGTAAGTTAATCACCATAGAAATGAGGAAAGACTTCCTATGGGTAGGAGGTTGGGGCATCAATTAGAGTAGTATTTTTGTTAAGTATTTAAACGTGGTAATTCCTGTCCTGTTATACCTGGTGCATGTGTTTGTTGCAGAATCAGATGCTTGTGGTGGCATATTCTCCAGCACTCTTCTGGAACCTGTTTAATTGCTAGTGATCATTTTGGATTGGGATTTTAGGCTTTGCATGAGTTGATGTCTTTCTAACATCATCTTCCCTGGGAAATTAGCTCTGATTAGTAGCTGATTTAAGTCCATGAAAGAAAAAACGTCTGTAGGGCTAGGTTAAGGGGTTGAAAAATCACAGGAACTGACATTTCCTTTGTACTGTACAAGTGCAACTTTCCCCTTGTGCAAAGTAAGCGTGGACTTGACAGAGCCTTGAAGGCATCAAGAGCGTAATGCAGAATTAAATAAAACCTTCTAATAGTCCAGAGGTTTTGGGATTGATCTGAATTTGCATACCAAAACCCCAGTGATACTCAGATGAAGGATTCAGCCCTTTTTGTCTGTGATCTGGAATCAAAAATACTTGGTCATATTTTTTAAAATCAAAAAGCAACTTGGTAAGGACACTTAATTTTTCTATAGCTTCATTCTAAATGTGCCATTGCACAGCTCCAGCCTTTGCTTTGTTTCCAACACTCTGCTAGCTTTACCTGAGAGTAAGATATCCCTCAAAACGTCAGGGAAATGCCTTAATCCAATGAAAAGACAGACAAGATATCTCTGAGCACTCTGATTTAAAAATAAGGCAGCTTGAGAAGAGGTAATGTATATACAGCATATAGTTTATTGCAGATTTGTTCGTGTTTTAGTCATTGATGTTTTCAGACTCTTATGAGGGTGTAAAATGAGCCGTGGGAAACATGACAACTCCTTGGTGGGATGGGATTTTTTTTTTTTTTGCATTGTTGTTACCAAGGTAATCATTCTCTGTTTTGCCTCTGTTCTTGTGATGGCAAAATGAGGAACTTCTTTCCTGGCTGGTCGTCACAGCAGAGAGACTAAGGTGGAAGCTGGCTCCAAGCATCCTGCCTCCAGGCAACAAGTATTGTTCCCTGTTCTCCATCCCCACGTTCCTGACCGTTGTCTGTTGCAATATGAGCAGTTTTGCCAAAATATTAAATACATTGGATTCACAAAATCTGTATTTTTTTTACCTGTTAGAATGGGTGTCAAGCACTACCTGTAAAAAAAAATAAAATCTTTTTTCATGAGGCTGCAGTTTGATTTTACTGAAGGCTGCTTTGCAATTGGAAGAGTGTTACTACTTTTACTAGCTGAGGGCAGAACGAGGCCTTCAGCAAAGCTCTGAAATTTTCAGGAAGAATGGAATTATTTTCTCTTTTCCGAGAGAGCCCAGAGCTCTGCAGTATTATAGGCAACCATAAAAAAATTGCTTAATTAGAAAATGATATTTTGGTTCAAGAGTTTTTCATGGTCGGCAAAAAATTGAAATATTGAGCCCACCCCCATGCGCTGAGGACAGCATTGATCCTCAAGGCAATACAGTTTTTGTAAAACCTGAGAAGTGTGTGAGTCACGACAGACCAAGGAAAGGGGACCTGTCTGTGACAAGTTCCTGGGGAAAAAGTCTTGCACTGTTACCTAGGTAGGCTTATGGTTTTTAAAGAGTTTATGGGAAAACTTTTATTCTAGTTTATTATTTAGTAAATATTTATTATTTTGTCCTGATTAAATGTATTATTGTTCTTAATGTCATTTTATATAAGAGCGATAAGCTGGAGCCAGCTCTGCTTTAAATAAGTGGAACTACAGAGGCAAAAGGAAGCAAAATTTTGTGTAATTGCTTTATAAAATATAAAAGGTATAAAAAGGACTTTAGTTATGTCTTCAGTGTCCGTGGGATTATCATCAAGGAATATAACTCCTTAAGAAGTTGCTTTTGATTGATACAAGACACTTGCGATTTAGTGTGCTGGTGTAGCAGAATTTAAGAGCACAATAGATTGTAGAGGACAAAATGTCGCTCAGTTTGTTGGCAGTTCTGAAAAACAGAAAAAGCATTTCAGAAATTAATGTTTTAAGTGCATTGAAAATTCTTTGGTTCAAGTCTATCAGCACCACTTCTGATCTGACATTAATTTTTGGATTCTGATTTTTCTCTTCGGTATTTTTAAAAACAAGAAGGGAGCTGTTTGTGATTAAACGGTTATTTTTGACTGTTTTTTTTTTAATATGGATGGTTGAACAAAATGGTTGAGCTGTTCAGCTTGCTCTGTTAAAATGTATTCTCTGCTTACTTGCTTTTGTGAAGGAAAAAAGTGAAGTCAAAGTGATGTAGTGGTGCTTCATAGCAAATGTTCATGGAGGGCTAAGTTCTTCTGTGCTGGTTGCATCAAAAATGAAGAAACCGGGAAAAAAAAAACAAACCATGTTGTTAGATTTTGTTCTGTTAAAAATTCATGGCTTAAAAAAAGCATTTACTTCTGGCTGTAAGACTGATTCTCATCTAGACTGCCCAGGTAAACTGTTGCGGAGCTAGGAGTGCTCTGTGTGTACTTGTAGCAAACGTACTTTAGAGAGAGAAGGGTACACAACATTCATGTCAGTAACATTTGTTCATCCAAGTATCTCTAACATTTTGGAAACAGATTTTTTTTGTAATTTTTAAGACACAAGATGCATTCCTGGTGAGAAGGACGTGATGACAGCTCCTTCTTGTGACCTGCCTGTTTTGCTCATGACGGTACCACTTGTGACTTATGAAGAGATGGTGATTCATCCTGTTCCACGTGACCATTAATTACATCTCTGGACTGCTGCATTCCGTTACGTGAGCCAGCTTAAACACGAACAGCTGCGTGAGTCTTCCGTAGAGACTACTGCAGAAGCAGAAATAGTCAGATTCAACCATAAGTTAGCTAAAGTAATGCAAAAAACACTGGAGTTTGGTTAGAAACTTAGATAAATATTTAAGCAGTCTTAATTTCACTTGACACGTCCATCTGGATAGACTGAAGTCTCAGCTGTAGCTTTTGCTACATCTCTCCACATCACTCTGGCTCTTCGAGGTTTTCTGGCAAGAGGGGAAGGTCAGCACCCAGAATGTCTGCTGAGGAGAGGAGGAGGAGAAATTGGTGGGTTTGTGATGGTCCTGTCCCAAAAGGGTGCTTGTATTGCACTAGCAAGCCTACATATAAATAGATTTATTCTCTCTCTGTCTCTCTTTTAAAACATATTTCAGTTTATTTATCCTCACTAAAAGTAAAGCATGTTTGGTAGCATAATTTCAAACAGGTGGATTAGAAATGGAAAGTAGTGAAAGTCTGATATGCTGTACTATTGGGAACACTGACATTTTTTCATAGGGTTTGTGATTTCAGGGGAAGCTGAGGCTGGAGGGCAGGGGGAATCTTTTACTGGAATTCTAGGGACAATCATGGGGAACTTTTTTTAGGAAAGTGTGAAAAAAATCATCCCACTGAGTTTCCCCCACTGTCTTGCAGTTGCTTAATCATTATTGTATGTTGTTTAAAAGCAAGATGTGATTCCTATGCTGCAGGTTGTTTTTTCTCAACTATGTTCTGTGACATTTAATTTAAAAACAATTTGAGTATAATTATTACAGATATTTAAAGTATATCCCTTGTAAAATTGAGAACAGATACAGGAAAATAAAGTTAAGTGCTGCTATTGCATTTTCCATTTGAAACTTTGCTGTGTGCGTTACTCCTGTGGGAACACACTAAGTGGAGTGGAATTTTCATTTCATGTGCCATGATAGTAGGTTCCTCTGATACTTCTCGGTCTTCAGTATCCTTTTTTTTACCAGTTGGAGCTACTGCATTGTTAGAATTAGCGTTTGTCGTTTGCACTGTACAATAGAAAGATCATACTTGAGGTCAAAACCACTACTGATGAAATGATGGATCTTCTCTCAAAACCCATTGTCAGGAATGAATTTCCTTTCTCCTGGCTTCTGCGGTGACAGCCTCCATTCCAAATGTGACTCTGTCTTAGCAGGATGAGCATTTGTCTGTCCTTGTCAGTTAGCTACTAGGAAAACTATCAAATTGTATGGTTGTAGATAGGTTTTAAATTTCCATTTTTAAGTTAAATGAGTATCTTGTTGCATTTGGAAGAAACGCTGGTAGTTACAGTATTTATTCCCTTCACTCTTTTGAAGTGGTGCATAGCCTCTAGAAATTTTAATTCCCTCTCTAACAACCTCTCTGCGCTGTAATAGCTCATTGTATAGATGCTGTGTTATTGTACGACCAAAGCGCTTTCCAGAGACAATATTATCATTCTGTACTAATGGAAAAGTTCTTCAAAATTCAATGGGAAGCCTTTATGAATGGTTTTTTCCTAACCATCCTTTTAACTACGCAGAGGATTTTCTCTTCTGGGGAATGACTCCAAGGATCTTGTAAAAGGAATGAATTTTGCATAAAATTCTTTGAGCCTTGATTAATGCTTTAACCCCAGTGGGACTTCAATGTCTTCAGCAGAGTTATCTGTATTTACGTTGTGATTCAGAAATCTTTCATTTCTATATAAAGTGATTAGTTACCTCCTTGTTAAATGCTGCGGGGCTTCTACCTGAGGTGTGGGGAGAGGGGGAGGAAGAGGGTATTGGTAACTCTGTCTCACACTTATCTTAAAACACTTGCGATATTAAGATACGATGCTCTGGAGAATATAAAAGAAAAATGTTCTGCGTGCTGCCTCAGAAAAGGAGAGCTTCCTCTGCCTGGCTGGTGGTGACTTGAGATACCTGCTTGGGTATACCTGATAGACCTGGACAGACAGGCAGACAGACTGGTCATGATGTTGGCACTTTGTCTGCCTTGAAATGATGTTTCTCAGAGAGATCATCATGAGATGTTTTGGTTCCAGTCTGTATAGAGATTCACTGGACAGAATATGCCAATAATTTGGCTGATGCCTCTTTGGCATACTGGCACATTATATATCTAACCTGTGGTCTTAGTTTTCACTGTGTGAGAAAGGAAGGCTCTGAGCATAGGAGATGAAAGGCTGTCTCAGCGTGGCAGGGTTCCCACACGGTGTCCATCTTGCAGGATGGTGCAGGAGAGTTTGCTGGGTTGCAATGTGCTTTTCCTCTTCAGGTTTGGTTCTGATCAGTCTGACATCTCCGGTGTGCATGAGCAGCTTCCCCTGGAAAGCATAATTTAGTGAGCAGACACCAGTGGGAGCGAAGGGATGAGATGGGCTGAAGGGTTGGTTGCGTCTCGGTGACTCCTATGGAGAACTGCTGAATTAAAAACTCCTTGCAAGACATGTGCTTTTAAAGCACCTCTTCCATTCTTTTACTTTCTTCCTTATGCCTTAACCCTGCTGGAGTAACCACAAGCTGGGCAAAGTGATAAATCTTATTGTAGAGTGGTGGTATTCTGGGTTGTGAGAGAGAGAAGACAATGATTCTTCTGTTATGTTATTTTAGGGTCTCTTATGTATGTTGCCTTAATCTATCAGAATCATATATGGGGCTCTGGGCAACCTGATCTAGTGGAAGATGTCCTTGCTCACTGCAGGGGGGTTGGACTAGATGTCCTCCATGGTCCCTTCCGACTCAAGCTATTCTATGATTCTGTGATGTGCACGCCCTGAGTATCCTGGGAGCTACCTGCTGTCTGATATTTTTAAACAGTTAAATACTGATTATCTCTCTTTTCTTCCCCCAGCTCTGCTTTTATCTTTACGTATTGGAAAAGATCCTTCATGGGCGTTGCTCTGTGTTCTGCTGACTGCTACCAACCAAGGTACGCCGTGGGGATGGGGGTGGAAAGCGGTGTGCTTTAAAAGGACATTTGTTCTGGGATGTTTGAACCTGCAAATGAATAAACTAAAGGAAAGACAAGTGGTAGAACTACTGTGGACCAGGTGTTGCAGTTATTATTGATGATGGTGGGTATGCTTCTGTTATGAATCCACAAATTAGCATGCTTCTCACTGAGGAACGCTACTTGACATGGTGGCAAGTGGGTATTGAAGCATTGCTTAATATGGATGCCTTGGGCACAATGACCTTTGAAGAGGGACTTTTGAAGCCTGAACCCAGTCTTTTGCTACCATAAACAGCTTCCAGTGCTTTATTGCAAGGACTAACTGCAGCATGATCACGTTCTGTGAAGGTAAATCTTTATGAAATCATTCAAAAATGGAGTGTTTTGTTCTAATGTGGGAACAGAGGGAAAAAAACAACCAAAACTAACAATAGTAAGATATTTAGAAAGCATGTCCTGACAGGAAAAATGAAAAGAGAATGGGATGTGTTAGCTGATGGCTCCTTAGCTGTTTCTCTTATAGACTGTCCAACATATGGAGCGTATCAGGATGCAATGCTCAGTCTCTCTGTGAGAGGGAGAAATTAGCTTAATTTATGCTTACGTAGTAGAAAATAGTACACTTTGATTTAGTTCTTACTGTAGGCAAGAAACCTTTCTACCTGTTAGCCTAGCAAAACACTGAAAAAGGCTACTTGGGGAATGTTTGGAGGATGCTTCACTGAAAAAAATTCAGGATCAGGTTGGACAGACATTTTGTGTGTGTATTGGATGCTCCCTTGAAGCAGGCGGTGGCTTGGGTCGTGTTTTTCCATTTCGTGGAGTCTTTGTTTGCTATCTTCTGTACTAGCTGAAGAACTTAAATCATGTTTATTTTACAGCTGTGGCTTTTACCTTCCATAATAGTTTGGTGGAAAGGGCTCTGTAGAAAATCTTTTAGAGAAGAAACATTATACTAGTTCAGACCATAAAACCTGAATAATCAACCAGAAATTCAAGATCAAACTTTTCCACCTGAATTGCTGTTTTGTTTGGAATACACTACTACCAGAAAAAACTTTGTGACAGTTTTCTCCCTAAGTCAAAAATCAAGCTCTGCATAGCCTTTTTTTTTTCCCTTCTGCCAAAATATAGATTTGGATTACTGTCTTTTCTACTAGCGTCTTTCTCTGTGACCATTTAATTGAGCTATCTGACTTGTTTGCCAGGTGGTGGAAAAGAAGCAGATTGTGTGCTTAAACTAATCTATTTAAAAAAAAGGGGAAAAAGAGAGAGAGGGGACTTACCTGGGCTCTCAAGAAGAAGAAAAAGTAATGTAAAAAATGTCAGTTGCCTTCTAGTTCTGATAGGTGAGTGCCTCACACACTCCTGGCAGCTAAAGCTCGATAACAAGTTGCATCTAAGGTGCCTTTGGCAAGGCTTGCTTGGAAAGATTATTACCGTGTATTGATTCTCCCCACGTTCAGTATTGTGCAGATCTCTAGAGTCAGGAGCCTGGGAGGGCATGTCAGTGTGGGCATTGTTAAAAGAGAGGCAGAAGAATGGGTGGGAGAGGAGGTGCGGGGAGGAATGGTGCAAATAAGGACATAATAGGTCCCTACAGAGGCTTCAGAGAACTCAGCAGAGTTTGGATAAAATTAAATGAGGAAAATTGCCAGTTCTCTGGAAGCAAAATAACATTTCAAAGAGGCAGATTTGCTGCTGCTGCGTTCCAGCCTGATATGAGTAAATTGCCAGCTGAGATAAATATGCCTACAGCTATCAAAGAGAGAGATGTACAACATGCACAAGGTGTGATTAAT
>WKFP01014749.1:227943-254494 GCA_011057875.1 Pterocles orientalis
TTTTTTTCTTTTTTTTTTTTTTTCTTCACTCCTCTCTTTTGCCTTCTCTCCAAAGATGTTTATGTTGAACTGGCCAGAAGTTATTCTGCTCCTGACCTTACCTGGGCAGCGGTGGAATCACAGGTACTGATAGAGCGCGCTGCAAATCCTGGCAGCAGTGTGCCTCTTGATCATTAGTATGAAAAGAGAAATGAACACAATGGTGCAGGTACTAGCTTTAAAAGGAAGGCGACTGCAAAGCATTTCAGGACTTCTAAAAGAGCGGCCTAGGATTTTTTTTTTTTTAATAGAAATGTCACTTGTGAAAAGAGAAGCCTGGAAACGATGTGTCTGTCGTGCTGCTCAACAATGACTGAGAGCTGGGTGACGCTGGTGGTGGCCAAATAACTGCCCCATGCGAGGGTGTTCCCGTGCCATGATGGACGCTGGCTGCTGCAGGGCTTGACTTGCCTTCTGAGAGCCTGAGTAGCTGGTTTCTGAGCCAAGCAAAGGGAAGTTGACACGTCTTGGGGGTTAAGACAGCTTAATGTGTCCTTGGCTGTTGTGCCCTGAGAGCGGGGTGGGCCCCAGGAAGGGAAATGAATGATGTTTTGGCTGGGCCATTTGTTTGCTCACAGTTCATTAAAAATTCCTTCTTTTCTCCTTTTCTTCCACCTGTTGTGTTAGGGAGGTGTATATAGCTGCATCACTTGCAAGGCCACACAGGGAAATTTTAAGTGCAAAAACAAGTGATCAAAAAAACCCAAAAACCAAAAAAACTGATTGTAGCAACATAGCTTCAGGTCTCCGAGATAGCTAATGTCTTACCCTGAAAGGATGGTCTGTACGCACAGTCAGTACTGTTTAGACATCATACACAAGGTTTTCCAGGGTAGAAATCCTATTTACTGATCTTGATCATGTTTCCACTCCTGTTTTAATAGACGTTTGTGCTAGCAAACGTCCTAACGTGCAGACATTAGAACCAGGAGTCACATCACAGTTAACAGAATAATGACAAGAAATACAAAGCCTTAACAGGAAGGCAATATCACAGGGTTTGCAACTTGCTTCCTCTCATCTCAACTGCTTTTTAAAAATGACAAAAAGACCCCAAAACCCCACCACCAAAAAAACCCCAAACCCCATGACAAAATAGAACAAAAAAAACTGATGATTTTTTTATGGGGCGTGACTCATGACTTTGACAAAACAAAGCAAATGACACTAGAGCAGGGAGGAGCTGTTCTCCCAGCATCCATGTCCCTGGAGTCCAGGTATCCTTGTGTGTGCCAAGGATGCTGCTCTCCCCTTGCAGCCAGCTTGAGCCCGATTCCCGAGCCTGGCAGCTCCCAGCAGCATTCACAGTGTGCAACAAGAGGCGATGTTACAAAAGCAACACCTTGTATATTCCTGCTCTTATAGCTAGATGGTGCTCTTTGCATCTAGCACATGCTTTTCTAGCGTTTTGAAAGCTTAAACTCAGAGAAGTGTTAAGACTGAAGTGAAAGCTGACCTGTGCGTTTGTGTGCAAAGGCAGAGAGGTCTGTGCAGTCCCTTTTCCAGCACAGCCGCAGTCCGTGCCTGGGAGTCAATCCATAACCGCACAAATGTAGTAGCAGGCACAAATTCTGTGACTTACTTTCAGCCTCTGTTTGCAGCCTTAGCAAAACCCTGTAATGGTTGATTTTCCAAACTCTATTGGCCTCGCTCTTTTGCTCCCCTTGTGAAAAGTAGAGAAGGGGCTGGAGCTGGCTGGGAAAGGTTTGTTACACAGGAATGTGCCAGTGGCTGGGAAGCAGCTCCAAATGTTGGCTATTCTGCAGAAGCTGGCTGAGAGGTCAACGGTATATGACGACATATCTTTTAGCCTCACATGGACTCATAAGCCCACAATAGCTGTTGGTGACTAGTGAGAGATAAATTCCATGTTTTTCCAGTGCTGTCCTTTGTAACAATTATGTCTTAACAGTGGGAGGACGGGATAGTTCCAAGGAGGTTTAATCCAAAAGTGATGGTTCATTTCCTCTAACTATGGTGCTGGCCAGCAGCTCTGTTCTTCTCCCAGCCTCCCTCCTTCTGCTCCACTCTTTCCCCTCACCCCTTCCCTCAGCAAAGTTGCCTTTGCTGTCGTGGCCTGCTCATGGCAAGGATTAATGATTTATTGGGATTTGCACACCTTACAGGAGTGTGGCATGTATTGTTAAGAATTTTATTGCAATGCACCACAGTATATAATTTCATTAAACCGCACATGTCAAGGTTATTTGCTGTTATTCCCCAGACCTCTATATGCAGTTTTATCAGTCTCAAATAGCAATGAAATTAAAAAATTAAAAAAAAAGAGGTGAAATAATGTCTAAATACATGCAGAAGGGTCAAGGGACCCTATATGCTGACTACAACAACAAATTTATCGTCTCATTTATGTGAGAGTGGGGGAAGGGAGCAATTTCTTCCCTGTATTTAAATTAACTGTGTTTCACTGCATAGTAGTAAAGCTAATAACCATAACATTAGTGCAACTACTATGCTATCAACTGCTTGTTGCAGCCTAATATTCTCCAACAATATAGCTTCGTAATGGAAACATGCACAACAAAAGAGTGGCTTGTTTTATTAATTTACTAGGGCTCTGTATTTTTAGAAGGCCAGTATGTATTTCTGGGAGACTGATTAAAATGGAAAGAAGTATACATGGTAGAGAATAATATTTTTACTAGTGTGGGATTCATTTAACAAAAGTGTTCCTTCAGGAAAACAGAACCAAGATGCTAATGTTATACCTCATTTATTGCCACATATTCAGTGACATTTCATAACGTACATCTGTCAGCCAGAGATATAAATAAATGAGGTGAACCATGCAATTTACCCTCAGGAAGTTCCATTAGAGCCCCCAAAGTATAATATTTTTGAGGTTGGAATCAATTAATCAGATAGCTGTATTTGCTTTTCAGCTCAGCATGCTCCTCTGCACTGAGCTGTTGCGTTGAGAAAGTCTCTCCTATTTGGGAAGAGGAGTTGGTTTGTATGTACTGGGTGGAGTCTGTTTGGTAAAGCGATTGCTTTCCTCATATGGCTTATACTCGACACAAATACAAACTCTAAATTAAAGGAATGCAAAATAAATCTCTATCAAAATACACATCCGAATAGAAGACTTGTATAGCTCCTGCTCATTGCTGCAGCCTAGCCCCATGCAAATCTGTTGAAAAGGAGAAGACAACCTGGGAGAAAATGATGCACCTCATCTAAAGATAATTCCAGTCAACAGAAAGTCTGGTAGGGGAAGGAATTAAAAAATAGTTTATTTTAAATAGTTGAAAAGTACTGTTTCAATCAAAGGAACTCAGCTTTCTGAGGAAAATCCCCAGTACACTTTGTGACTTGTTACCAAAATGGTTTTTCTTTGCAGCCACGTTCTGCATGCTCCTCTCTTTAAATTCCCCCTTCTCAGTTGGATTGGTTCTTTGCATGTGTGAGGATGCATGCGGTATTATTTTTTGTGTAAATCACAGTCGTTGCCTGGGCTATTTTCAGATGTCTCACAAACTGCTCCGGGCACCCTGATGCTGGTGGAGGAGTAGGCTCTCGACTCTGCCAGGCAGCTGCTTTTTGTTGGGACTGGGCTCCCAGGGAGCTCCAGCTGAAGCACCAGAGATGGGTTGTTCTGGGTTCTGCAGTGCGCTCCCTCTTAGGCTGCCTTCCAGGCATCAGCCCGGCCAATGCCCGAGGTGTGGACTCTTGGTTCCTAAACAGTGGAGTGTTTCTTGAAAAGAGATCTTAAAAAAATTAACTATGATTTAGAACTGGGGAGGTTTCACTCTGCATAGGGAATAAATATTGATCATATTGTGATTGTTTTTTTTTCCTTTTTTTTAAATGTTGTTGACAACAGATGCAAAAGATAAATTTTGGTTGTAAAATGCACGTCAATGTTTGCACTGTCACAACAGATGCCAAGATGTGAGACAGCATTTCTTGGTTTCTTTGAAATTTATTTAAGTTGGTTCAAAAATTACCTGTTATCTAATGAAAATGACTTTTCTCTTCCTAGAACAATTCTTGAGGATAAAAGTGAAAGGAAGGTCAGATATGAAATCACTGATAGTCATCCCTAGCATTAACTGGGGAAAAAGTCCCAGAACAGTGCTTTGCCTTTTCAGTCTTTGAATGAAATCCACGACAACTAATGTATTTTGTATGCAGAATTTCCCATTTTATTGCTGGGGGATGACTATCTCATACTTCTTGAAGATTCAATCTTTTGCTCTTGAAGAGTGCAGGTGGTAAGAAATAGTTGGGATTTTTTTTCAACCAAAACTATTGTCAAAAAGTGCTGATACATCCCCAAACCAGTACACCCTAGGGTGGGAGTTGTGGGCAAGGGAGGAAGGAGGACTGAGGTCCCTGGGTACTACATAACCCCCTGTTCATAAGTGCTTGCTTCAGAAATGTGGAGCGATGCTCAACACGCATCGGAAAGCCAGGAGAAGGAAGAGGAGCTTGAGTCTGAACCTCCTGTACCTAGGGTAGGTGCACTCAACTCACCAGATGCTTAAGGGCCAAATGGAGAGCAGAGGGGGAAGTGTGAAGTTTAACCATTTTAGTAGCTGAGCGTGGTAGAAAACTGTCAGAAAAGCAAGTTAAAGTACTTGTTTTATAGAAGTCAGTGCCAATGGTTTGAGTGCTGTTTCTTCCATTCCCAAGTGAGCATCCCAGCCATCCCTTAGGGAGTTTCTCCTTTCTTTTTGGGCTCCTGGGCATCAGAATGAAACAAATGACAAAGCCCTGAAGCAGAAATCTGCCTCCCAGTGTGGCAGCGAAAAGTAGAGCTAGGTGTTAAGGCATTCTCCACTGTGGTAGACATGGCTCTCTGCAGTATTTTTTTAAACACGTGTGCAGAATCTGAATTGTGTATGTTTGTCGTTAGTACCTAGTTGCATCAAGGCAGGGTGAGCACCAGTGTGTTTCTGCTTGCTTTGACTTTTTTTGGGGTAGTGAGCATTATTATAGGTGGTGTATCATTGACCAGCTGGAATTAATGATGTTTTTCTGCTTTGTGATGTTGCTACTGAAGCCTTGTAAACAGAGGACAAACACTTTTGGAACAAGAGTGAATACCCTTGTTTGCATATGAATGAGTATTTGTAGGGGGCCCTTCTTCCCAGCATTTATGCAAATGCAAACTCATACATGTGAATGGGTGTGGAAAAAGGAATAAAAACCAGAATCACAATGAGAGGCTGAATTCATGAAAATGTTTATTTTCCACTATTTGTCCTGCTCCTTTAATCTTTTCTGTTGGACAAGGATTTTAAAAATTGCCCACACCAAGTGTGAGGGTGTTTTTTGGTATAGGGCTTTCTGACTTGAGGAGCAAGCAGAAGGGAAGAAGAAAGAATAGCTCATCTGCACAGAGGAAATGTCATGGAATTGTTTCCAGTCAATACTCCCAAGTTTTCCTGCATCGTCAGCTGTTGTAGAGCAGCTTGGGGGATCAAAATAATTTACGAATTTAGAACAAGATGAGGGAGTAATCGCTTCCTTGTGAGAAGTATTATTATAGACCACTCTACGCTAGTAGATAAAGCAGTTTAGACCTTGTCCTCTTTTCCTGAAAGTGGCACTGTACATTTCTTATCTGTACAGGCGAGCTCTCCTTCTGCAACCACTCAGGACTATCTCATCCTCCTGTCCATTGGTACAGTCCCTGTCACATCCTAGCCTGCACCCGTGTAGCTGCGAGCAGGCTGGGATGCTGCGAGCAGGCTGGGACTGGGGTTGCAGGGGGTGCCAGGGGGCAATACACTTGATAACATGGTTTTATTCCAAAGTAGACTGAGGGCTACAAAATTATGAATTAGCAAAGCAATAAACGAAATTACAAATGACCGCATCTGGTATTTGCAGAATGCTTCCTGGCAAGACCTGAAGCGAGTGACGTAAGGTGTTACCTCTTGATGTAGCCCAGATCCTTCATCTCCCACAGGACCACTTCTTGGACACCTCTTTTAGACTAATTTATATGTGCCCCCCATAGATTCTGTACACATCTATTATGGAAGCATTTAGTTTTTCTTATCTAGGCCAGCTTTTTTGGGTTTTACTTTTGAAATTTTATCTGGTTTAAATTTTCATATTAGTAAGTACAGCAATTAATTACTGAGGTACCACCAAAGGATTCAATCCAGAAAATGAAGATAATGCTTCCTCTGCTTAGATCTCTTCCCCTTTACCACATCAAAATCCACAGTTTGCAGTTGAAATGTCCCGTGACCGGAGATCAGATGTCCATTTCTCATGCATGCCATGACCCCTTTTAATGCTTAGAATTCTTGGTTAGCTGCTTGCATTACAGCAAAAGCTGTGGCACAGTCACATCCTCAAATGTCCTCCAGAATCCCTGTTGCATACTACAAGCAGTTTTTAAGCTGTATCTTAAACTAATATTTGCTTTATAAATGACAAAGAAGAGAGGCAAAAATGAAACCTCTGAGGAGGGGGAGGAAGATAGGAAAACCTGATCATGACACATTCTTTAAACAAGACCCCAGAAAAGTTAAATGATTGTATTTTGCTTGACTGGGAAGATTTATGATCTATGTGTAGAAGGAAGCCTTAACAAGACCTTGAAAATTAGGTAAGTCAGTATAGTATTTCTGATCATTTTTCATCCTGAATCGGAGAACAGTGCTAGAAAGTTTGTGAAGGTAAGAAAAGAAAGAAGGCGGCAACTAAGTTCTTTCAAAGGAACATATTTTTTGGCCATCTGGGATAGGGAATGGTATCACAGAAAAGGAGGATATGAAGATTAAAAATCAAATAATACATAACAGCAACAATCAAGCAAAACCAGGGAAACTAGTTAGTACATGCAGAGAAGGATGCTGAACAACAACAACAAAAAAGATATTACTCAAAGGCTCTGAAATGAGAGTAACAAAAAACCCCCTTTCTACATCTAAGGCAGTGTGCAGTGAGAACTAGAGAGAAGAACAAGGAAAATACTTCTGTGACTAAAGAAAGCAAGGGAACCTCTAGGACAGAGAGGTCCACTCAGATAATTTTGTGGGGAAGAGAATCAATCTAACTTAAAAAATTGAAGGCATTGCTACTTTAAGGGAGGATACCAACTCGGTTTTAGTGCTACTGAGGATGGTCTAGGAACTCTAGGAAGAAAAAAAACCAATAAACCCGAACCAAACAAACAGAAAAACCCCCTAACCAAACAACAACAAAAACCCCCCAAACCCCCCACCAAACCAAAAATACCCCAAAACAAAAAAACAACCAAACATAACAACAAAAAAATCCCAGAGAGGAAACAAGATTATGGTCTGTCCAACAGCATGAACATGGGAAAAGGTGCCCATGGTTTTTGTGTTCTTCAATGGGTTCGTCAGCAGAGCAGGAAGCCAGAAGAGTGTCTTTCCCTTTCAGTGACTTTAAAAGAGGCTTCTGTATCAGAGCCAGTGTGTACCTGGCCCAGAGTAAGCCTAGTCTATATATACAGTCTGCAAAAGACTTTATGGCTAAGTGTACCTCTCTTTATCTAAGATAATCCTGAACGCAAAATACAAGGGAAGTTCTATGGAACTTGTGCAGAAGGGTTGCATCTCTTTTCGATGAAGCACATAGATCTTAGTGAAGTCTGTCAAAAATCTTCTGTAATAAGATTAGCTTATGATGTTGTTAAACCAAAGTGTGTCCCCCTTGTGCTGATGAATTTGAATTCAGATGTAAATAGAGCTCTGCATTTTCTGTACATGAGGTGAGTTCAGGTTAGCCTCTAGTTTGAATTTATTCCATGTTTAATAATTGGCTTAAAGAGTGGCCTTATTCCAAATCAGTTTAATTCTCAGTGAGATGATTCCATGGCTGAAAAAACTTGTATTTGAATCAGTATTTACTTACCCCCCCTTCAAAAAATTAGACTATATATAAGAATTTCAGTTGTCAGGAATCAGAGCAGAGTCAGGAACAATTAATTGAATTATAGCTGCTCTTCTAGTTGAAGATAATGTGGAAGGATCTTAGCAGTCGAATGAAGGTTTCTATAAAGACACCTTAAAGGACATCAGAAAGTGCTATTTGATAGGTGGCTGAATGCATTTATTATAAATAAGATTGTTGAGCAATCAGGTAGGTTTTCTGAGTGGTATTATCACCATCCATTCTTCCATGAAATGAAGCTGGTTTTAAGAAATGTTCTAATTCCAGAACTATCTTTCCTCTTGTGCTTTTAATGTTTACACCAGCAGAAACTCCATTGAAATCTAACAAGTCACTGCATTTAATCTGATGTAACTAGGAGAACGGGGCTTGATGTCTTGATGTGTACATCATCAGAGTCCTGTACAGCTTGCACCGTTGTGTAATACATCAACATTTTTCCTGCTAGATAAATCAGGAGAGGAAAGAGGGGAGGGAAAACATAACAGATGTAACGTTTCCAATCTGCGTATCCAAAGGCAGGATCACCATGCTGGACTGGGTTTATATACCAGAGCTGTAGCACAGGCTGCCCAGGGAAATGGTGGAGTCACCATCCCTGGAGGGGTTCAAGAAATGTGTAGATGTGGTGGTGCTTGGGGACATGGGTTAGTGGGTTAGGTGGTGTTGGGTTGATGGTTGGACTTGATGATCCTTGAGGTCTTTTCCAACCTGAATGATTCTGTGATTCTAACCCAGAAGGTTGGTGTACCTCCTCTTTCTCTCAGTATTTTAAAAGAGCAGCTGATACCAGTACAATGATGCCTTAAGGAAAGAGACAGTTAATTATTTTTGACAAAAGCAGGGAAGTGAGCAAGCTTCATTGCAGATTGCTTTTAGCATATTTGGATTCTGCTGAAACAGTAAGCCCTCACTATATTTGTGTAACGTTCCTGACTGAATACTGCAGCCAGTTAGTATCAACTCTTACTGGCCACTGAAACTTTTTAAAATGTAAAATGCTTGGAAAATTTTGCAGAATAAAGATCTTTTGAGAGTTACCATATGCTATTCATTAACTGATTCAGTCTGGCTTGCTGGGTTCTTTACCTGGTACTGGATTTTTAACCATTTCTTAAATAAACCTAACACAGTCTGTACCAGCAACTTCCCCTTGAATTTGTCTTGTATATTTTTATTTGCTTTTTACATGTATTTATTCCTTTCATAAATAGAAAAAAATCCCTTGGCTTTCTAAGAAGAGTAAAGTTTTTAAGTAGGTGGAGCTTAGGAACATGATTTCTTTAAGACTCCAGGCATGGATTGTGCCAAGCTGAATCTCAAAAAGTTGATTTAAACTGTTTCCAGATTGCTGCTTCAGATTTAAGCTGAGGTGTAAAGTTCATAGTCCTCGTCTCCACCTCCTGAATGGAGCCCTGTTCTGTCTCCTGGTACTTCTGTTGAGGTGTGCCCTACCTCCAGCAATGGCTCCCCTGATTTCCAAGGTGATGATATGCAGAATAGAGCTGAGTTTGGACAGTATGAAACCAGTGGCATCAGACCCTTGGTGGTTTGCTTTTTGTGTTGCCTCCAAAGGCCCCACCTGCTTCCCTCAAGCTCTGGAGCCTGGGATGCTGCAGCATCACTGAAAGCGGATGGGGACAGAGAATTTTGTGGATGCTTCAGTGGTACCAGCCCCTGTGGATTGCTTTGTGGTCTCTCTACACTGGCAGAGCAACATGTTGCACAATTTGTGTCGCAGATGCGCAAGGAGGAGGGTAATAGGGAAGCCAAGGGGCGGTGGGGCTAGGAAAACGTTTCCTGCAAGCTTTTGGATCTGGGCTGTGTGCTGCAGCCTGGGGAGAAGAGGAAATTGCCAGATGGTACGCTTGTCACCATCTTATCCTCCTTACCCGTCTGACGGAAAGTCTTTGCAGCTCCTCGCTTCCCTGATGACAGGCTCCTTTGATTGTATCCAGCCTGTTATAAGGGAGTAGGATGGCTGGGGGGTGGGGTATGCACACCTCAGAGCTGGGCTTTGGGGAACCGTATTCACCGTCATGGGGGATGTGTGCATGCAGTGCCTTTGCCCCTTGAATAGCAGCTTGGTATCCGACTCAAAATTCTGGGCCCTTGGTTGGCAATGCGTTGTTTTTGTCGCCTAAGTATGATCATTTGCAAATATTCATGTTGCAATAGCTATTCAGAGCGTAGCTTCAGAAGCTTGCTTTGTGGAAATCTCCTTTTCCCTCTGAGCTTCTCTCTGATTTGAAGAGGAAAGTTATCTCAAATGACTTCCTCTCCAAAGGAGTTCCAGGGTCATTTTTGGAGAGGCAAGGGGATAAACATTTCTGTTCAGACTTCGTTCTTGCTGCTGCAAAGTGGATACAACCTCGCGTGAAGACTGAGGGGCGACAACAAATAAGCAAACCTTTTTTTTTTTTTTTTTTTTTTTTTTTTTTTTTTACTCTTTTGCCTTCTATCTTTTGACATTAATTTTTCCATGTCAATATTTCTGTCAGATGTTGATTTTCTCAATCTGTTCCAGGGCTGTTTGATCTGTGTATGATTAGGGTAGAAGGAAAACCCAATATACGTGTTTTATTCAGTGTGAACAGCGCAGTGCACGTCAGTGGTCAAGATCACAGACCTTTTTCTAAACAGGAAGAGGAAAAAAAGGAAGAAACAAAATAAAGTAACCTTGTATTTCTTTTTAATTTCCTTGAAATGCACCCTCAGAAAGGATAATAGTGGTCTTAGTGTACATAACTACCTCAAAAAAAAAAAAAAGGAAACATTATTTCTAATCCTTACTTTACCCTTGGAGTTGGATGGTGAATATTTCAAAGTGTGTTCTGTCAAAGCATTTCTGACAAGCAATGATATTTGCTGTGAATCTTTTAAACTTCAAATTACAGGAGTGTTTAGTAAATTAATTCATTTCAAAGGCTTAGACTTTCACTGCAGATTTTTTTTTACCTTATTTCCCTTGAATCTTATAATTGCATCTCTCTGCAACACATTAATAATCTTCCTTTGCTTTCATCACCCTCCAGTAGATTTGGTTTGTTTTTATCAGCTGCTTCTAATCCTTTTGGCTTTCTCTACTTACATCAGAAATGGAAGCTTCAGTGGCAAGGTAATATAGTAAGTGATAATAATGCATAATGATCCCTTCATTCCCCTTTTTCCTTCCCTCCCTCCTACTCTAATGAATATTAATGTGCGACGTTCACACAGAGCAAAAGTAAACAAAGAGACTACGTATACAAACAAAGGGAAAGATCTTTATATTTTGCTGAGCTTTCTTATTGCTGAAATGATAAATGCTGGATTAGTGCTGGGCTCTGTGTGCATCCTAGGGATTCGGGGCTGCAAGACGATGCTCATGGCCTCTGTAGCCTGACCTCCTGTAGAGCTGAGATCTGTTGACATTCTTGCGATAACTCTGAGAACGTGGTAACTGGGAACATGTGTTACGTTTTTTCTGAATTATTTTTTTTTTATTTCCATCCTGGAGAGGCCAGCTGTACTCAGCACCAGCCCCCCCTTGGGAGTAAATGCTCTGCATCAGGAGAGGTGAACACCAGCGAAGGTCAGTGGTGTTCTGATGCGAGAGTAATGGGCAAATCTGTTTGTCACAGAAAGAGCAGCAACACCCTCTGCCAGCCAGCCCCTCTGAGGGAACACAGATCCTGCTGGGGCCCTGGGTCTCCAGACCGATCCTGGGACCTGGACCTTGTCGTCTCCTTTGGTTTGGCTTCCATTATCTGCAGCTTAACTTCTTTCTGTCCATCTTTTGTGAATTCTCTGGTGATTTCAGTGGGTAGCTTGTTTTTTCCTGGAGGGATGGGAATTTTCCTACTTCTTACACTTTATGATAGAAAACATTGCTCCCACTTTCAAGCCATCAGGAGGGAAGGGCCACAAAATTGGTCAGAGGGCTGGAGCACCTCCCCTGTGAGGACAGGCTGAGAGAGTTGGGGTTGTTCAGCCTGGAGAAGAGAAGGCTTCAGGGAGGCCTTAGAGCAGCTTCCAGTGCTGAAAGGGGGCTACAGGAGAGATGGGGAAGGACTCTTTATCAGGGAGTGCAGTGACAGGATGAGGGGTAATGGCTTTAAGCTGAAAGAGGGCAGATTTAGATTAGATATTAAGAATACATTTTTCGCTGCGAGGGTGGTGAGGCAGTGGCCCAGGTTGCCCAGAGAAGCTGTGGATGCCCCATCCCTGGAGGGGTTCAAGGCCAGGCTGGATGAGGCTTTGAGCAACCTGGGCTAGTGGGAGGTGTCCCTGCCCATGGCAGGGGGGTTGGAACTGGATGAGCTTTAAGGTCCCTTCCAACCCAAACCATCCTGTGAGTCTATGTTTCTATGAAATAGAAGAACACTTAGGTATGAATAACCTATATAACCAATATATCACAATAATCTTTGACTGTACTAGGTGTAGGAGAGGTTGTTACATCCCCTGATCTTATCTGTGGGTGTAACCCAACTGTACCTCTTTTTCTTGTGGCAAAGCACTGACTAATGGTACAGGAAGAGGTGTTAAGACATGGAGCAAATTATTTATTTCTCATGGAGGGGTGGCCCCTTCCAAGCATGTGAGATATTAGGAGTGTTGCTCCTCTGAGCGAGAGCTGCCTCTGCTCTTTCCTTCTGCCCGATGTGTGCTAAGAGAAGGCCAGCCTCAAATGATGATTTCTGCAGACACTAAATTTGAATTTTCATGTAGTGAACAAACCCTGGGAATAATCATATTTATGTTTGTATCCCCAATTCCTATCTGAAAATGAGGCACAACAATTTTGAGAGGTGGAAACTAAGGGAAAATCCTTTTGCTCCCCCTTTAAACTTCATATTGGGCTGCAAAGTGTGTGTGCCGATGTACAAACTGGTGTGGTTTGTAGTGTATTTGTACTCAAAAGCACTCTATCCCTTTGAGAGATAGCAGTCCTGCTATGCTTCAGGATGTTCGTCTTAGCTTTGCTTTGGCAAGAGCTTTTCACCTGTCCCAGGAAAGAAGGAATAAAGAGAGACTTCTTTCTACAGACAACTCCAACACTATTATTTATAAATGGTGCCATCATTTATTCCTGCTCTTTTTATTACTGTAGTACCTAGAGGCATAGATCGTTTAAAATAACCTGACCTTTGAAGAAAGGTAGTTTAATGTCTTCTTCAGGAGGGATGGAAAATCTTTCCTGAAATCAGTGTAAAAGCTGTGAGTGATTTGAACAGGACTTGGACCGGGCAATTTGCATCCTAAATCCAACCCTAGCTGAGAATGCACATGATTTAGGTACCCAGTGTGTTGCAAAGCTATCTAAAGTTATGGATGTATGGAAGTTTAGGAGCTTCAGTAGAGAGTGGAGTTAATTTGTATATAGCAGGGTATTATAGTTGTTTCTTATGAAACTGTCAGAGCATTGTGAAGTAATTTGTGGCCAACAAAAAAATGTACTTTTTTCTATTTTTCTTGTGGTGGACTGCAGTACTCTGTCCCTGGATGGGTTGTACTCTTCTGTTTGGCTGGGTGTATGTGTTTCAACCCGTAGACAAGTTCAGCTTGTTTGACATGGACTATATGTTGGGTGGTTAATGTGAAGCATTAGTGTAAATTATATACTAGACTTCTGGATGGACTTTAACGGCGTTTAATGAAGGGAAATGTTTCTTACCTAAGATACAGGGGATGCATTGCTCCTGTTGGGTTGTCAAAGAGTGGATCAAGAGATAATATGTGATCTCTCTGAGATTATTTTTTGGCTCTCTCTTGAAAGTGACCGCTCATCCACAGACATCAATGTTGAAAATATATCCCTTAAGAAGTAATGTGAGGGGAGAGAAAGAAAGAGAGGTCATTGGTCTTTTAATACAAGTGAAGTACAGAAGAGGTGTCACCTGTTCTGCTGTACAGACAAACGAATTGTGTGAATTTTTCAGTGTTAAATACTGATTGATACAGTCTCAGCCTGTCATGTGGTAGTTTTTTTAAGGTTTGTGTGCGCTCAGTGGATTGACTGACATGATTTTGTAGATAATAAGTGGGCCTGGACTGCAGAGAAAACTCACTGGAATGTCAGGTTTCCTCTTTTTAGTCCAGTGCAAGTAAGTCTAAAGCTGAGCAGGCAGTGCGATATTGTATTTTTATTAAGCCCCTGTTCTCTCAACCATATCACAGCGACAATAACAAAATTAAAAAAAACACATTGCAATCATTGTTTTTATTCACGTTGTGTCTGACCAGACTCAAAGACTTTGATTTTTCAGGGCTGTGATCAAGAATGTTTCAGAAACACAAGGTTAATTTAAAATTCAAATGTCTTTAAAAAGATGAAGAAATACATTTGATCAGATCATCCTGTACTGCTGAGGAATTATATTTTCCTCCTCTCTGCGGGGCGGTTACATCTTGTCAGTGCATCTGTAGGATGGATCCCTGGTATTGCAGAGGGCTGCAGGCAGGAAAAGGAACAGGCAACTGGGTGTACTGGGCACTGACTCCAGGCAGTGGTCTACAGCGCTGTAGCACTGTGCTTCTAAAGCCTGATTCTGTGTTGTTGGTGAATTAAGCCTTTTGTTCCATGAGATCTACAGACATGTTTGGGCAAATAAAACATCTGAGTGGTCTAATTGCTGACTCTAAAATGCTGTTTGCACATTACGCAGTTTAATTACTTCATTCTAGGAATTGTATAGCAATATCTCAATCTGTTATATCTACCAGAATTAAGGGGGGAAAAATGAATTTATTTGGTTATAATTCACTGTGGAACAATGTTTGTCCATTTTAATATTTTTTGTGACAGTGCCACAATAGCATAAAATAAGGAATAAAAACAACAGTGGATCTTCTCTCTAAAGTTTGATGGTTCTTGACGGCAGTAATATGCAGTCTGAGAACTCAGTTCATAAAATAAATGCTAAGAAAACACAGACTAGCATAGTCTCTTCATTGCTCCAACACAGCTCTTAACATGAAAGGGAATGTATGTGGGCACGAAGGAAAGAATATATGCGGTTAGCCACATCGTGCTGTCCACTCTACTTAACTCAGATTGAGAGAGCACAATTTAGGTTTATATATAATATACCCTCATATATCTCGGCGATCCTGCTGCAGTCATGTGCGTTCTGTACAAGGAGTGAAAAAATAACAAGGCTGGCTATCTTTTCAGGACATCACACTGCCTAGAACGTGTGCGTGTCTGTGTTTGTAATTTGTTGTCTCTCGGTAATGTCTGTCTAAGAAAAGAGCTGGAGTGGGAATAGAGTCTCTGTACACAGCTGCGCATCTCAGTCTTTTTAGATCAAAGACTACCTGACCTTGTAGGGGAAAATACATGCCATTACCACGGTGTTTTCCCTTTGCTGACTTCTTTGTTGGTTATGAACATTGGATGTTCATCGATTAGTTTGATCCTTTCCAATATCAATTGAGCTGGAGCTTGGTGTCTCACTCTTCTCTGTGCAACTGCTTTCTGCTGCTGCTTGGGATATGCGATTGTCCCTGCAGCATTTATAGTGTTGCTTATATTTTTAAGAGTGCCATGTGGCACTAGTTTGTTTTGAGAGAGCTGCATGTGCAGGGGAAGCATCTGACCTTTCTGTAATTTCTCACATCTTGACTCCTTTCCTCCCCTCCTTCCAAACCCTCTTCTGTTCACAACTGAGATCCTGGGCTTCTCTAGGAGTCACAGTCTGTTTGTTTCTTTCCTACGCTGCGAGACAAGAACTAGCAGAAATGTAAGCACTGAAGTATATTCCCTGAAGCTTCTCTAAAATGTTTATGCCAGTGGCAAAGATCCCGTTTGACATTTTAGCATGATGGAGTTGAATGCAAGAGCTGCAGGCGACTGCCACCAATGCTGCTGACATTTACTTGCCTGCCCTGGTTGGAGGAGGAGAAAACTCCCCTTGCACTTGGTCCTCTGCTCGGAACTTGCCAGATACTAGGCTTTGTTATGCTCTGCTTAAACTCAAACTGCTTCTTGTTCAGATCACTTGGACTACGCAGGTCGTGTGCTGGGCTGTGGCCACATCTCAAGTCCACACCACGCTGCAGGGCACACACTTGCCACGCTCTTGGTGTGATGTAGTCTTGCTCTCCGTGCAAGGAAATTTGGGACCATGTCATGGAAGAAGGGTGTGGGATTTTTAAGCAGTTCTCCCATCTGGAAGATGGGGAGGCAGGGACCCCAGAACATGCTGCTGCATCATGTTAATATAAATGGTGCTTCTAATAAGTCCTTCTCATTTTCAATCTGACAGCTGCTTAAAAAAAAACAAAACAAACTGGATTTGCAAATGAAAAGCTGGTGCGGATTCACAGGTGAATTTTCTGTGAACAAAGGGATCTTCAGTGACCCGCTAGGATAACTTCAAAGCACCCAGTTTCCTTGGGTATCCTATCTAGCTGAATTCTGACTCTGCTGCTGCTGGCCCTTTCTCAGATCCCTTCTGCACACATCTAAATCCCTTCTAACTCCCCAGCTGCATCAGTCATCTCTTGACCTGCGTCTGGAGGGTCCTTTTAATCTGAGTTGGCTGGCCAGTCCATGGGAACAAACTAGTGCTCGAGTCACTGTTACCAGTTACTAGTGTGACAGCTCCCCGCCATGTTGTATCCTTTTCTTTTGAGATTTTTTGGACAGCTGTGGATAGCTCTGTGTCTAGAAGTAAAATATACGTCAGGCATGTTGTCTCCTCATCTTGCCTCTGTTGACAGCTGCAAGTTTTTCTTTGGCTGTGGAGCTGAACAAATTAAAATCCCAAATCAGACTAGGACTTTTCAGACCTAGAAGCAGTGAAAACGAAAATGTGTCTAGAAATAATAGTCATGTCTTGGTTCTGACCATACTTGGAGACTCTTCGCAGTCTTAATTCCAATCCAGATGTAAACTTTCTTCAGTGTCGATTTTGGACTCTATTATAATATTTCTCCTGTTTTAATGAAACAGAGTCCTACTAATATGTATCACACTCATCTATTCTTGCTGCTACAGGGAAAGATTTGAGCAACCTGGTCCAGTGGGAGGTGTCCCTTCCCATGGCAGGGGGGTTGGAACCAGATCTCTAAGGTCCTTCCAACTCAACCCATTCTGTGGGTTTCTATGATCTCTCACACCCATTCTATGATCTCTCACTCCCCTCCCCCAGCTTCTCTTTCCTCTCTCTAAGCAAGTGAAGGAATTCTCAGTCCTTTGCATTATGTTCAACTATATTTGTTTTTATTGCAGTATTAGGACTGTCCCAATTGCTTAAACAAACATACTTACAGAAATGCACTGTTGTCCTTTAAACAAGAATTAGTTGTAAATTCTCCTGCTGTTTATGATATTCTTTTGCTTTTCTATTGAGCGTAATTTTGATAAATCTCCTCCAGGTTTGTCACTTGGGATTTTTGTAATGTACTGAGACATTTTCCAGCCTTTCTTTGACTAGGTTAGTTTTGAGGTCTCATATCCATTATTAGTAGTTCTCTATTGCTTTAGTGTTGTACAAAGAAAGCAAATATTAGAAGCTCTTTCTTTAAATATATATTTTAAGAGGTACCAGTGAGTAAAGCAGTTTGGAGTAAATAGAAACTATTTTGTCTTTATGACTACTGAAATGTATCTTCTCCCAAAATATTTTGGAAACTGTGACAGTTGATGTGTTTTCCCTTTTATTTTATTTTGTGCTCCTTATGTTCATTTGGGCCCAAAGAATCCCAAATTCTGCAAGAGTTGCTTTCACAAACTCAAGATTTGCAGATTTGAGGTGGGTTCTTCAATTCCTTAGATGTTTAACAATGTTCACCAAGAGACGGAAAGCAGCACTAGGAGAAGTAGTATTCATGAATATTCATTCTGTGTCTCAGATGAATCAAGTTTGAGAAAGTGTTTGCGACTGATTTATGATCAAAAATGTCAGAATTGTTTACCAAAAGAGCAAATTTCATTGCAAACATTGCAGAAAATTTACAGAAAATGAAGTATTTAATTTCTTTTTAATTAGACACTGTGCAAACATATAATGTCTCTTCCATTTCCTATAAATAGCCTGCCTTTCTAATTGAATTATTAATATTGAATAACCAGAGAAGTGGAAGGGGAACAGGCAGGGACTGATAAAGGACAATTCATAGATGGAATATGTTTGTTTAGCTCGTTCATGAAGCAGTTTCAACTTGCTGATACATCCTTTGAAAATTTTTGTCAGTTTAGTTGGGAGTATATAATAAACTAAATTCAACAGCTGCACTGAAAAATAAGCAAGGTTTGATTGGATTTCCTTATTAGCCAAAATTATATATCTGTTTTACAGAAACATAGGGTTTTAGACGTATGGAATAGTGCCTTCGGATTGTTGGATAATAACTTTTTCAGTTTCATAGACTTGATAGAATTAGATTTTTTTTCTGAGATTAATTTAACTAGCATTGTTTGCTGCTTAGCAGAAAGGGAGTGAGCTATACACAGATTGAAATAAATAGAATAAGTTTTCAAGGCATTGACTCTGAAATAATGTAAACAATATATTCAGTTGCATAACTACCATTAAAATAAAAATTGTGTTTCATAAATATATTATTAAATGGGAAAAGCCAATATTCCCCAAGAGCTGGCAGTCTGATTCAGGGCAGAAGTTAAGTTTAAATCTAATCCTTCTCTGATTTAGGGTTTTGTGGATTGTGTTTGACAATAAATAAGAAGCTGCTCAAAATAAAATATCAGAACTGAATATTTTTTTTGTTTTCAGGGTTGTTTTTTACTGCTGTTCTTATGTAAATGTACAAGCTGGGTCTTTTAAGAATTCATTTGATAATTCTTAAGCAAGATCACAATTATGCTGTTTAGATATTCCTGCTGTCAAGGATGAAGAGTCGTAAGGAGAGGCTGGGCTTGTTGGGGGATTTAAAGGAGGTGAAGAGACCTGAAACAGAGACCCATCTAGTTTCAGTTTTGAAATTAGTGGCTGAAAAGAAAATGGTTTGGTGCTTAAAAATATACACAGATATTGAAATTCCTGTATTGAGTTGTAGTTGATATTTAGAATGGAAATAACCACTTGGAGTCTCAGCAGTGAATTAGTCTCTGTAAAAAAAGATTTCAGGGAAAGGAAAGAAATAGGAGGAGAAATTAGGGGGAACAGCTTTTTACACTGATAAAGTAATGAATTCTGCAATTTTCAAACTAATTACTGAGGAAAAAAAAATTCCCAGTTTACATCAATTTAAAATAGAAAAATTTGGTGTATGAGAGGAGTCTAAAATGCCTTGTGGACAGGACAAAAAAGGTTGATCCAGGTAATACTGTGGGATTTTTCTTTCTAATATGTCAGAACCCTTTTAATTTCCTCAATAAATAGCATGCATCTTTTTTAAAAATGTGGAGAGAAGTAGAGAAGGAATGTGAGGTGGGCACCAGAGGTCCAGAGCTCCACTAAACACTTTTAGAAAGTATCTGGATGGACCAAAAAGGACAAAGAATTCTTCTTCATGACATGGTTCTTCTTGGAGTAATCGTGAAAATTTTAGAGATAATGTTTAAACTTTTACTTCATAATTGTAAAATGCTTTCTAGAATTACTGTGTATTTTAAATTCCTGTCTTTCAGAAGGGATAAGCATTCACAATTTCTGTATGCCATGGGGAAATATATTGTCCCTTTCAGTTTTATGCATTGTGATGAGTACATAGAATCACAGAATGGTTTGGGTTGGAAGGGACCTTAAAGACCATCTCGTTACAACTCCCCTGCCATGGGCAGGGACACCCTCCACTAGCCCAGGTTGCTCAAAGCCTCATCCAGCCTGGCCTTGAACCCCTCCAGGGATGGGGCATCCAAAGCTTCTCTGGGCAACCTGGGCCACTGCCTCACCACCCTCACAGTGAAAAACATATGAGGGTGCAATCTTTTTTTTCCCAGACTTTGACTCTGAAACTGCAAGTTTCTTCTGTGTCAGCATTTGGATTCTGTTCATATGATATTGGACGACTCTGGGGGTGAGTCTTCCTTTTAGCTGATAAATTAACAACATCGCTTTAATTTTGTACCTATTTTGGAGATGTGTCCAGAGACAAACTTCGTCCTTAGACCTTGCTGTGCAGCTTGCATATTTCTCAGAGTTAAAAGTAAAAAATATGTACTTATTCACCTTCTAAACATACCTAAAGTATACACTGCACGCTAATGTAGTTGTACATTTTTGTTTTTCTTCTTTCATGGACTTGCTTTAGTAAATGACTAATACTGCTTTCTTTTTCCCCAGATTTTCCTCTTTTTGAAAAGAAAAGCTCAACAGAAATTGTTTCTTTCTCCTCTCTTTGAAGTCACTGGTAATCTTGCTCCCCTGGGAAGTGGGAGGCAATCATTTGAGAGGTAGCTTGAGGTTTCTAGAAAATTGAAGCAAGTAGGTAGTAGCTGGAAGACATGAAAAATAAATCCCTGCTAGAGAACATCTGATGTCTTTCAACGTGATGTAGTTCTGCTGCCCAGGGCAGTGGTGGAGTCACCATCCCTGGAGAGGTTCAAGAAATGTGTAGATGTGGTGCTTTGGGACATAGTTTAGTGGGTTAGGTGGTGTTGGGTTGACAGTTGGACTTGCTGACCCTTGAGGTCTTTTCCAGCCTTAATGATTCTATGATTCTAATTCATTTTCTGCACCTGGGATGCAGTATTGGAGGGACAGGGTTGAATCCTGCTGCTGTAGGTGAGCAGCATCCATCATCACTGTAATGAGCAGGCTCCAGAGAGGAGCATTAGCCATGCAGATCACTCTGCTGGTGCTTTGTTTGTTGTTTGGGCCCTGAAGGTCCTGCCTGTCCCCAGGCTGGATGTGGGGTTCCTCTTGCTGTTGCTCATGTTTTGGCTGCTGCCTGGTAGGATTGCTCCTTTCATTGTCCTTTTGACTCGCACTTAGTAAAATGTGAAAGCAGGATGGTTTTGACTGTGAGAGCCGAGGTCTCCTGTATTTTCTGGCTACTGAGATTGGTTCTTCTGTAGCAAAGTCAGCCTGCCAGTTAGCTCTGGGTTCCTTTTGTTGTCCACACAACTGCAAGTTGTTTGTATTCAAGGGGACTGAAAGCAGCATCAAAAAGTGCAAGTGAGTATTGGCATATGTTTGCCATCAGGTGACTTAAGTGCGTACCCCCTCCTCTGTCATGGCTTGGTACATAAATAGGGCAGAATAGTAGGTCAGAAAGTTAACTATTAGCCAAGTATCAACATTGCTGATGACTGATCTGGCGTTTTACTGGTTTGGCAGCTTTCTTTGGGTGCTGGTGAAGCAGGTGTTTTAAGTTAGTCATCAGTCTCTGATAAGAGCCTTTAGATAAACTCATCTATCACCAGCAATCATGGCTGGGCAGCAGTTGCCCAGATGTGCTTAGACTGGAGATGGCTGGTCCCACCCTGCATGGACAAGACCAGGAAAAATGTTTCCCCAGGATTATCAATATCCCCGTCAATGCAAGTCAGCTGACATCTTTTGACAAAGTGGGGGCAGGGGGTGTGGGGAAGTAAATGTGTCATGTGAACTAATATCAGTTCAGGCTGTGCAAAATCCCTGGGGGCAGAGATCAGAAGCAGAATCAGTGTTTGAGAAGGATTGCAGGTGGTCCTGTGGTGATGGAGGACGGGAAGGATGAGCATCTGACCAGGTAGAAAGGATTTAGCAGATCAAATGCTTTGCTTCTGTCAAACAAAAAAAACAAAAAAAGGCTTTTAATTAACAAGCTACTTAATGGTGAAGCACGGACAACAGCAATGTTAGCATTGAACCTCTGCCCCCTCGCAAGGGGTTTTGAGTCTGTGTGTTCTTGTTTTATCTTCTCAGAACAGACACAGTTCTTTGGCAGAATAAACTCTGGAGATGAGGACTGACTACATTAGAATGTCATTTCACAAGCAGGGGGGTTAAAATGGGATTTTAACAGTGTTGCCCAGGCAGGCTATGAATAGTAAACAGCAATGTAATGCAGAAGGAGACCATCTCACTTAAATGAAGTGGGTTTCATTAGCCAGCCTTTAAACACACTAGTTACAGATAACTGAAGTTACACGCAGCGTTCGTAGGCATGTTTTTATAGTGGGTCATTTTGCTTTTTCTGGTACAAGTTCACGCTTCAGGTGAAGTTTTCAGAATCACACTGATTTTTAGATGATTAAGCATTCTTGAGGGGGAAATAGATGCTCTTTTAATTTAAAGAATAGTATGTCTTACTGGCAACAGAAACAAAATATAAGTCAAATGATCACAGAATGTAGTAAGTGACATGAAGGTAAATAAACCTGGATCTTCACCCAAACTTGAATTCATTTAAACTGTGTGCAGCTCAGTGATCCCACTGTTGGTACCACTAGTATGGTTTTGGTTTTGCTTTTTTCCTTTTTAATGTTTATTGGGATTTAATAATTTATGAAATATAGCCAGATGGAGGCCATCCATTTTGTTTGCTTCATTTCCTGTCCCTGAGGAAGATGGTGGTACATCTGTATCTTCCTAGTGCTCTCTGAAGATAAATTAACTGGAGGGTGTGATCCAGACTGAAACGCAGAAGCCATGTAGATACTGAGGAAGCACACAATTGGGTACAGGTTGTAGCGTGTGCCAGTGGACATGTAGACCTCTGGTTGGTTAATGTCCATATACAGAAACCTCTGCAGTAGCCGCAAAAGCAAATTTTGCCTGTGTTGCACTGATTTCCCAATCGTTGCCCATGGAGGCACTTGTTTCTTTCTGTGCTATTCCATGGATTCTGTGCCCTCAATTTATTTGAAGAATTTGTCCTATAGTGTGCATGTTGCTAGGGATGTGGAAAGGGTGAGAATCAGGAGGAAGAGGATCAACACCTTACAATGCATTGGAAAGTGCACTGTGCTGTACAGAGGTAAATGTGCTTAGCTGTCGTCAGAAAGAGAGTCCCTGTGCCAAAGTTTTTAAGTGGCAATCTGAAATTGTGCTTTGAACTTATCTGTCAGTAGCCCTCCTGTATAGTGAGAAGCCTGTTTTTCTTCTAGGTGGGTTTTCTCTTTAGGATTTATGGAATTAATTTTTTTTTACAGTGGAGTATTTAAACTTATCTCTTTTTCACATGTATATTTAGAAGAAAAATATAGACCTGTCTCTCCAAAATGCCCCAGATCTGGGACTGTTTAGGTCAGATCACAGTCAGTAAAGGTGTTCCCAAAATTAAAAACCAAATTCAAACTAATTTAAATGGGAAGCCTTATTTCTGTCTTTGGGCTGAGAGTCTTAAACCAGTAATGTTCCTTGGGGATTACTGTTAGTTGAAGAAGTGTGTCATCAGCTACAGTTACACGAGCATCTGAGAACTGTGAAATCTAAAGGGAAAAGCTCCGTGGAAGGGACAAAACTGGGGGGAGGAAAAAACCCCTTAGCAATGTCCATGTATTCTCCTTAAGCTCCTTAAGGCTATCTTGTATTTCTCCTGCCCTACTGCTTGTTCTTACTCATGTGGGTGAGATGCTCAGATGTTGCCTGACTGAAACTTCCAGTTTTGATTTACAGATGTCACTGACTTTCTGACAGCTGAGAGTCTAGCTCATGTTACCTTTTTCTGAAGGTACCCGTGGGTGACTCTGTTGCCTTCCATGGACATCAAGAAGATCAGACCTGTACCTGCTGAAGAGAGCTGAAAACTGGAGATCCTAATTCTTATTTTCTGCTGGTTTAAGCAAGACCTAACTGCGCTGAAACAGGTGAATTAATCCTTCTCTGAATCTGCAAATAAAAATCAAAAGTAGCTGTTTAGCAATAAACTAGATAATGGATAATTAAAAGTATGATAGAGGCTATCAAAGGGTGAATCCTAATTGCACAGTCCCAAGAAAGCAGTAAACTTTTATGATAAATGCTCAAAGAAACCACAGTGAGATAACAGTTGCTTGTGTGTCTGCTTAGAAACTAAAATCTGTTACTGAAAGTGTAAACACTGTCTGTCTGTGGATACAGTGCAGTTTGCATAATTGGAACACCAGAGGGGACAAATTTGGTTTTAAGGAATTGGCAGTGATACAAAGTGTTCAACCCTCAGTTTTCAAAAACTCCTGAAATTGGCTTAAAAATGAGACTTGACAAATAATCACAGTTTCCGTACATTTGCTTTCCCAGCCATTAGATTTAGATCACATATTGTTTTCTTGGTTATATAATCCCAAGACCGTAGTCCTTGCAGCTTGAAAAAACACCTGTCATTGTCTGCCTGACAACGGAGCTGTGAGAGCTGGCAATAACCTAAAAATGACACTGAGTTTTAAAAAGATAGAATCAAATTTTATAGTTTTTTCAAACATAACTGTCATTCAAATCAATAGGACTTCAACACAACAGATGATGACAAAGATGAAAATAAAATCTTTTGGTAGCTGGGAACTCTGATGCTTAGAAACAGAGATCCAAGGGGAAATTTTGGTTAGCTTTCAGCTGCAGCCTCCCTCCCATCTAATGCAGTAACCGCTAATTCATTAGGATAATTTCTGAGAGGATTAGTCTGTATGGGGCTGTACAATGGCTGGGAGTGGCACTTGGCACTGTGTCGCTGCCCACCAACAAAGGCAGAGTGATTGCAGCCGGGGCGGGTTTCCAGGGCAGCCTGGTGCCAGTGCTGCCATCCTGACATGGAGCAGATTGGGCTTGGCTTTGTCTTTGCTGGGGCTGCAGGATGGAAAGCCTGATATTGGGACCTCCACAGATCGGGGTGACAGAACAAATGGGTGGGAGGCATGGCAGGGTCCCTCCCTGCACCTGCTCCCTCCACTGAGAGCTGGTGTCTCTTCTTGTCCCTCTGTTCCCTCTCACCTCTGCTTTATTTTTTTCTCCCTTTTTCCTTTGAAATTTGATTTAATCCTTCCAACACCTGTCCCAGCTTTTGAGAGCTTGTAATAAAGGGGAGTGAAAAGGCAGCTTTCCAATTGTAGCAGAACCTGGCAGAGGCACAGAACAGGCTGTGGGTGATTAACCAGGAGCTGTTGTGCGAGCGCTGGGCAGGTGGCTGAGGAGCATGTGTGCACATGGAAAATGTAAGGATGTGCATTTGCATCGATAACCTATTTACAAGTCTTGGGCCAGATCTTGAGCTTCCTGGGCATGTAGGGAGATTTCTTCTGACATGGTTAGAATGTGACCCAACTTCTTCAGACTTCATCCCTTTACCTGTTTGAAGACACTGTGTTTCACCCTCCCTGAGTTTCTCCCATGGTCTTTTAGGTGAACTCACTGCATCTCTGAATATTCTTCTGCTGCCTCCATGTGTCAGAAATGGACTGTTAAGGCTCCATCTCCTTCAGACTGATGTTGGCTATTTAGTGTCCCACCGAGAGGCAGAGTACAGAAACACAGGTTGGCTGCAGCCATCTGCAGTCCAGGAGGTTTCTCCAGTGCATTGATGATAACTTCCTGATGCAAATGGTGGATAAGCCGACTAGGAGAGGAGCGATGCTAGATCTTATTCTCACGAATAAGGAGGGTCTGGTTGAAGAGGTGAAGGCTGAGGGCAGCCTTGGTTGCAGTAACCATGAGGTGGTGGAGTTCAGGATCTCATGTGGCCGTAATAGAATCCTGAGCAGAATAGCAACACTGGACTTCAGTAGTGCCAACTTCGGCCTTTTCAAGCAATTGCTAGGGGAAATCCCGTGGGACAGGGTACTTGAAGGTAAAGGGGCCCAAGATAGTTGGTATAGCGTTCGAAGAGTGCTTCTTCCAAGCTCAAGATCGGTGCAGGGTAGGATTGGGTAGGAAGTCAAGGAAGGGTGCCAGGAGGCCTGCATGGTTAAACAGGGATCCGCTGGGCAAACTCAAGTGTAAAAGGAGGGTCTACAGATCATGGAAGGAGGGGCTGGCCACTTGGGAGGAATATAAGAATGTTGTCAGAGAGTGTAGGGAGGCAACTAGGAAAGCTAAGGCCTCCTTAGAATTAAACCTTGCTAGAGGGGTCAAGGATAATAGAAAGGGCTTCTTCAAATACATTGCAGATAAAACTAACACCAGAGGCAATGTAGGCCCACTGATGAATGAGGTGGGTGCTCTGGTGACAGAAGATACAGAGAAGGCAGAGTTACTGAATGCCTTCTTTGTCTCTGTCTATACTGCCGGAGGCTTTCCTGAAGAGTCCCGTACCCCTGAAGCCCCAGAGGAAGTCAGGACAAAGGAGGAGTTTGCTCTGGTAGATGAAGACTGGGTTAAGGAGCGGTTAAGTAATCTGGACACCCATAAATCCATGGGTCCTGATGAAGGGAGATGGCGGAAGTCATTGCTAGACCACTCTCCATCATCTTTGGCAAGTCGTGGGAAACGGGGGAGGTGCCTGAGGACTGGAGAAAAGCAAATGTCCCACCAGTCTTCAAAAAGGGCAAGAAGGAGGACCCGGGTAACTATAGACCGGTCAGGCTCACCTCCATCCCTGGAAAGGTGATGGAATAACTTATTCTTGATGCTCTCTCTAGGCATATCAGGGATAAGAAGGTCATTAGAGGCAGTCAACATGGCTTCACCAAGGGGAAGTCATGCTTGACCAACCTGATAGCCTTTTATGAGGACATTACCAGGTGGATAGATGATGGTAAAGCAGTAGATGTGGTCTATCTCTGTTTCAGTAAAGCATTTGACACTGTCTCCCACAGTATCCT
>WKFP01014749.1:271140-306162 GCA_011057875.1 Pterocles orientalis
TTTTTTTTTTTTTTTTTTTTTTTTTTTTTTTTTACGAAAGAAAACAAACCAACCCCCAATGCCTTTTGAATCTTATTCTTTTGGAAAACATGTTCTTTCAGCAAATTTTAGTGATACTCAGAATTCAAATACAAAAGCACCAAGGCACAGAGGTCCTTGTGACTCTATTGAAGAAGACCTGGAGAAGAAAGGCTGCTCAGTTTTCAGAAGTTCAGAGGACTCCAGATAACAGCAGCCTGCTTAAGGTCTGAGGTGAAATGCTGGTTCCAGTCAAGTCAATGGGAATTTTGCAACAAAGATACAACAATTCAAAGTGATTGTAATCGTTAGATTTTTTCGTGAAGCACTATTAGACATACCAACAGAATTTCTGGTCTGGTGCATGGGGAAAACATATTTGCCTATTAGACAGGCATCTTTTCCTCTGCCCTCTCCTCATTGTACCATCCATGTGTCTATTTCTGCAGAAAGTGTTTACTCAATGCTTTTATAGAAAAATATGAATTTCTTAAATTAAGAGTTAGGCTATACAGATAGCTTTTCTTCCTGTTAATATTTGTGGAAGGATTATACGCTCTCTCCTCTGTACACTGTTATCTCTGAGTAAGTGAAGAAAGACATGTTTAGCCAACTTTTTATGCACAACCAGTGGTTTCAGAGCTAATGGTGTCTTGGAGACCAGTGCTACTTTTGACTTTTCCTCAACAGATAGCTTTTTTTTTTTTCCCCCACCCCTTCTTCTCTCCCCCATTTTTGCTTTTGCTTTAGGGCCTTTGAGATTGGACGGGGGAAAAATAAAATGTGAGGTTCTTTGCCGTTATTGTAAGATGAAATCTTTGAGAGCTTTATGGGGTCTACCCGCAGCTGTTAATGAGGCTTTATTAACCTTGTACAATATAGCATGAAATACTGTGGTACAAATAAATACTGTGCCAAGGCCAAGCTGCGTAATAAAAGGCATGATAGAGGTGTCATGTGCCTAGGGAGTTATGACACAGAGCCTTTCCCCTTTGAGTCACTGTTTTATATTCACCATGGGTAGGCAGTGACTGAAGGCCATTATTATCCGATGGCTCTTAAGCAGGCGATGTGAAGTAAATTGGAGGTCTCAGTTCCTTTCCTTAGGGAAAGAGGTCTATGTTCCAGCTGGTAGTAATTGTCATCTAAGTTCAAGCCTCATCACAGGAACTGCACTTGGAAAGGACGTGGCCCCGTGAGCAGTTCTTTCACCTCGAAGCCTGTCCCCTTGCCCAGGGCTCTAGAGCATTGATATGCTGCCATCTGAGAGTTAATACTGCAGGCTCTTGAAGAGGCTTCTTCTTTGGATAAGCAAAAGGCTTTGTTTCAGACCATTACCAGTAATATCTTCCAAGGGCTTCTTTCCGTACCCTGCTCTGATAGGTTAATGCTGTATTTAATAGTACTCTCGATACAAATAAATGAGATAACTTAGGGAAATAGGTATAGCTATGGTGAATATAATGAAGAATGAGGTCCTTTGTAATTACTAAATTCAGTTATAAGGAATAATGATTTATTATAAAGTCTTCCTTGGTAGTGAGGAAGAAGATAGGTAGTTTGTAAGTCTCTTTTTAAGTGGATTTTCATCGTCTAGTCTAATTAAATGGCATGCTATTAGGTTTTAATAACCTGAAGAAGTGAAATTACAGTTGTGTAAAGCATTGACTAATGATTTCTTCAACAGCCCACCCCAAGAGAGTTAAATATATAAACCTGTGAGAAAACTAGTTTAAATTGAAAAATTAAGCAAATGGCAAGGTAAACATATGAATAGACTCATGTATTCAAGAAATCAGAAGTAAAATGAAAATATTAGAAAGAAAAGGGAGTGTCTTCTCCGAAACACTGTGATTTCTTCCTTTTCAATTATGCTCACCTTTATAATTTTACCTTAATTTTTTTTTTCTATTGGCTGGTTTCTATTGGCAAATGGAAGAATAAAGAGGAGCGGTTTTGCTAATTTCTTCCTCTTGAAGCAAAGTAAATAGAAACAGGTTTAAAACTTTTAGTTTGAAATTTAATTGAGTATGTAGAGTTAAAAAAAAATTAAATTTTCCCGAATTTGCCTTTGGAGCGTTTTTTTTTCTCTTTTTTACAGGGAATAAAGTTTCATTAAAAATATCAAGCAGCAGAAATTTGCAGATCACTTGTACCATCAAAAAAAAGGAAAGGAAAGCAATAAAAGATGTGTGGAATTGTTTGTGAAATTTATGTACACCACTCTGGGAACTGGAAGTATAAACAGCCACATAAAGTGCTAAGGTACTGAGTCCTAGTGTCAGGACTGCGTTATAACAGTAGTTTGTTGAATATTAGGTATCATCAATATATGGAGATGTAGGACAGGATGATGTCAGGATTTTTCCTGTGCTCTCATTCTTCAGCAAAGTCTTCAGTTATGATGTGCAAAATAAGCCTAAAAGGTACCAAGCCCTGGTGGACTTCAGGGTCAGTGAGGATTTACTGTACAAATGCTGACAATTAATTTCAAAATAGGACAGTGGACAATTACTAGATAAAAAACAATCAACCAACCTCCTCACATAAAGATACCCACAAATCCCTCAAACATGTGGCTTTCCTTACTTGGAGAGGAGTTACACTGTTGGCTTATTTTTGTTTATTTATTTATTTATCCCCCCCCCCCTTTGAAATCATGACTGTAGACCTGAAAAGGACACCTCAGCTGGGACTTAATTAGAGGAGTTTGGACTGGGAAATGACAGTCTCAATACTATTATGCTGCCATGCCACAGCTTTTACTTCTGTTTCCGCGGCGAATATAATTAATAATACCCTGCACCTAGGCTTAGTAGTGGCAGTAACTCTAGGGTGGAGACGTTATTGCTTCGTGGCCCAAGGAGAACACTCGTGCATTTCTGGGCTCAGTGTCATCTGTCAGGCAGATTGGCCTTGTCTGTGTGAAGGGGCATTATGGGTCAGTTAAGGCAGTTGTTTCCATACATCTTGTGGGAAAGGGATCGCTTTCCAGAAATCTATTACGTGCGTGGACTCTGCAGTGCTCTGTTGCTCTTTCTCTCTTCCTATTAACTGATGTACCATGATGGCATTCTGAGTTTCTGCAGAGGCCATGGGGAATCTCTTATTATGTCTCATGGGCTACATTTTCTTCACCTGGGACACGAAAGGCAGAATATTTTCTTTCTGATGTGGAGCAGAGGCAGCTGCAGAGCACCTGCCAAACCACAGTACATGGCAGCGTGGCAAGCTCGGGGATGCTAACAGAAGAGCAGTACTCTGGGAGCCACTTCAACCTCCCTGGTGGTAAATTAGCCACAAGGCTCTGAGCCTCATTCCCCAGTTTGCCTCTCATGAGAGGGACAAGGAGGATGTGTCTGTAACCTTGCCTGATTTCCCCTGGGACAGTGGCAGTATTTGACTCGTGGTCTTGGGCTCAGCTGAAGCAGAGTTAACTTTCTTTATGGTAGCTAGTAAAAGGCTGTGTTTTGGATTTGTGCTGAGAAGCAAGCTGATAACAGTGATGTTTATAGTTGTTGCATGATTCTATGTTTATAGTTGTTGCAGGACAGCCCGAGGTCTTTGAGCTTCTCTGCTGTCTGCAGAAAGGAGAAGCTGGGAGGGAGCACAGCCTAGGATTCAATCTTAGGTTTAGGATTGAGATCCAAAGTGGCCAATAGTCTGATTCATAACATGCCTGTCATGCCCAGAATGTTGGTGAGGACCCTCCGGAAGCTCGGCTCTTCTTTGTTCCAGATCCCTTGTGCTCCAGGTCAGCTGTTTTTCTGGGTCAGCTCTCTCGGAGTGGTCCCTCTCCCAGGTCCTTCTCCCTCCCTTGGTCAGCTCTCAGTCTGGGACACTTGGGCTCTTACCTCCGTTTGAGGAGTGTGGTTTTGGGACTCTCCTGCTCTGAGATCGTTAGCTGTGAATGGTCTGAGCCTTGGTCGTCAAGTGGCGGGCAGTATCACTGTGTATCACTCATTTGTATATTTGTATATATTATTATTTTCAGTATTATTTTAGTTTAGTTGTTAAACTGTTTTTATCTCAACCCACAAGTCTTTCTTCCCTTTACCCCTTTAATTTTCTCCCCCATCCCTGGGAGGGTGAGCGAACTGGTTGTGTGGGGTTGGCTCCCAGGCAAGGGTAAACCCATCACTCACGGTACGGATCTTGCAGCAAGGAGTGACCACTCACCAGGCTGGCACAGTTGTGTACGCGTGTGGTTGGGTGGTTGGTTTGGTTTTTGTCACTCCCAGGCAAAGAAGTGACAAGTCTTTGGAAAGTTTTGCAATTACAAGTAAGACGAGAAGACAGCACTGCAGGTGGGAGGAGGCCTGGCAGAAGACTAGAAGTTTCATTGTCAGCGTGGATGTTTATGAGGCGACTGAAACCAATTCCTTCCATAGAAAGGGTGAGTTCTTATGGCCGGAGGGAGACTGGGAGTTTCTTCAGCTTTAAAGGCTACGGTGGGTGTAGATAGAGCTGGGCTTGGAGAAGTAATGGGTGGGTGCTTGGACAGCATGTATGTGCCAGCAATGGAGAAATGTGTGGAACGTGTTGAGAAGAGAAATGGAAGAAACACTCTTCATTCTGCTTGATTTCTATTTGTCCCGCTTATATACTGCTCCCACTGTTCAAATTCTCACAGGAAGCAGGATTAGCATGTAACCAGGGATTCTTCTGGCTAAAATGAGGTATAGTTGTGGACAACCACGTTCTCCCTGGCTGTCCTTGCAGCCCAGGTGTGAAGGAATGGTGAAAGGAAGATAGACGCGCATGCATGCGCGAGGTAAAAGCTGTGGCGGTGTTTTTGTCCCAATTTAATAAAGAGAGCTTTGCTGGCTTATGTTGTTAAATACAAGTTCATAAATTGTGCGTGAAATTACATCATTTGTACGCAAAGTTGTGAGAACATCATGGACATATGGCTGGAATAAGTGCCAGGATACTCTGGTGATAAGCGTGTGCCTAGACAGAAGCCGATTGAAGCTGATAGGCAAAGTAGTATATTACTTCTCCCTCAACCTCAAATAGCACAACCTTAAAATACTTTCCCATTTATTTCTTCTATATTGTTGCACCAAAAACCATTCCTGAAAATATCTAGGAGTTTTGGTAGAAATAGTCTACATATAAAACCAAAACCAAAAAGTCTCTTTACTCATGCTGACTAAAATATTTTTCTTCTCTTATGGATTTATTTTTCTGTGGTTCTTGAAATACCTGGGAAGTAGGAATGGCTTTTGAAATTTCTCATATGGTAAGGCAATACTTTCTTTTTCTGATTATTTTTCAGGCAGTTTCTAGAGGAGTCATGTAAGTGTGTGGCCCTTTGCTGCTCATGAGAGCAGCACTGATCAGTTCCTAGGGCACGCATGCTACATATGCTGCTTTAATGCTCTGTTCCTGTAAACTATTGGAAGTCTTATTCAAAACAATTAACTTTCTCTTGAAGAAACACAGTATAGCACCAACTTGTGTTGCTGATGATCTCAGTTAATTGGAACATAGAAAATCTGAATTTTAGTTTTGGGCTGTGGTGTACTCTTCTTCCCCAAACCCAAGACATGATGAAGAACCCCAAGACAGTGTTTTCAAGGCTAGTAGTTAAGAAACCAGAGTAGTTTAGTCATCTCTCTTTGAACCAGAAGTAAGCTGGCAGTTTCTGCAGGTCCATGTCACAATGACTGATATGCTCAGTGATACTTCCACCAAGCAACCAAATTTAATACTGAGACGCCCTCATAGGTTTTTATTCATTAGCCTCTAGAAAGTATCATTTAATGGAAGTCAGGGGATATTTATTTTTCTTTTTCACTGTACATTCCCTTCACCACATCCATGTAAACCACATTTAAAAAGTTATCTCCATGTTCTCATATATAAATGTGTGTCGTAGGTTTGCACTGCTAATTCCTTTTTAAAAGTGCTTGGTCTGCTCATGTTGATCCAGATTTATGTTTAATAGTCAGTTTCTTTACATGTTCTCCATTGTCTGTTCTCTAAGTGAATGATTTTAACAGTACTGGGACCAACTAACGTGGAAAATTGAGATGAAAGAGGAATAAATGGTCTGCAAATGAGTCTTCTGCAATCTCTGGGAAAGGCAGAGATGCTAACAAATAAGCTTTCACAGACAGTCCAGCTGTAATGCCTCTTCTACTCCATTAAGAATTTTCCTAGAGTATTTATTCGTGTTTTTCCTGATATAATCGCACGATTGCTTTCAGCCTCCCGTTAGGCCTGGCTCAAAGCAGATTGTCAGAATATGGCTAAATTATTAGCTTTCATGTCTAGCAATGTTTGGCTCAAAGTATCTGGTCAAACTGCTGGTTTTGTGCTTTAGCATAGCCCAGGAAAGAGCCAGGTTTTTTTCTCAGCTGAAGCACAGGATTTGAGAGGTCTTGTCAAGACCACTCACTTTGATGAATGGTGTTGCAACCAGGATTTTGTATGAATTACCGTCCGTGCCATTGCACTTGCACGTTAGGATGGCAGCTGTAGTGCTGCTCACTTGAAATAGCCTCTGTTGCTAACAATGATCTTTGGATGAATATATCTAAATCCCAAATCACCATGAATTTAGATAGGAATGACCATAATGGTTGTTTCCACTTCTTTTTCATAGTTTATATTCCTCCTGTTGCCTACATCCTACCTTACATTCCTTATGTACTGCAGGAAAAGCAGTTTTGCACCAGGATTTGTTGAATCAAATACATCCAGTCTACTTAATTATCTATTAAATGGGATACATGTTGCCTTTTGTAAACTGGCTTCTCTGCTCCATTTGTATTTAAATCAAGCGTCAATTTAGATTAACAAAATTAGCAGGCACACTGCGTGTTCTACAGACTCATGGGTCATTGTGAAACGTTTTCAGATTTCAAATATGTTTAATATTCATGCACTGCTGTGGTGACACTTCTTACCAGTCGCATGCTGGGCATATGAATACTATAAAAATCAAACTTCTTTTGAAGTGATTGGCCATAAAACATTCTCTAGACTTTTTATCTCCTTGATACTGATGGTGAATTAAGCAGATATCCATCTTGTGCTGATAGAGGCATTTTGTTGCAATTTAGTAGAAAGCGTAGTGATTAGTTAATGAGTTTTTAAGCCATGTTGTTGTTTCAGTGCTCAGCTCTTCGCCTTGGAAGAAGGGCAGATTTTCTGTGCTAAATAGGAATGGAAGTACCGCATCAGTTCAGATTAAACAGCACCTGCCCATGAGCCAAAACCAGAGTGTCAGGGAGCACTGTTGCAACATAGCGAGCAGAGAGCTGCTGGAAAACCTCCAGAATAAATGCAGACAAAAATATATAGCCAGCAATATGGAAGGTTCCACTGAGCCCTACGGAGCCTTTGTATCGCTGCCCATCTAGAGAATGTGTCTCCGAGGTGTCTCTATGATTTGGAGGAACATCTTCCCTCATCAGCTGCTGCACCAAAATGGTGGGTGTACAGCTCCCCCTGCAGCCCAGAACCTTTTTCTCAAAGAGCGCTGGGGTCACAAGAAAAGATGCTTTTGGTGACTTTGTCATTGGAAAAGGTGTCCTTCTAACCAGCAGAAACTTGTTCTTCTCTGTAATGAACTTGGGGATTGACATAGTTGCTTTCAAGTGCATAAGGGATCTGAGGGCTTTTTTTTTTTCTTTCCCTTCCCTCCAGAAAATGTCTTAAGTCAAAGCTGGCTCCATGCCTCCTGCTTATTGGAGCTTTTCCCAGACCACTTAATGTTTTTCTTAGAGAAGTATATTTGTTAACTTGAAAAATACGTGTGATAATAACTAATGTCTCTCCTCTATCCCCTGTCTTCCTTCAGCTATTTAGTTTAGAGCTAACTAAAATAGTAGAGAAAGGATCCCCCGGTATTGCTTTCCATTGCAGTGACAGAGTGTTTCTTTTACCTGTCTTTCTGCTGCATTCCACTCCTTTAGTTTGTGCCAGCTTTCTCCCCTCGTTTCTGAAGCCCATTTAGTTTGATCTTTTAGTTTGAGTATCTTTTTCCAGGAGAAGAGGGTCTCAGAAGGTGGAGGGTAAAGGCAGGCATGTCAAATTTGGGAATTCAGTCCCCAGTACAGCTGGACAGAGGGGCCAGGGAGCAGCTCATGGATGGAAAATGGAGAATGGTACTTGAGCTGCTTGGATTTGTTTCATCAAGCGACCCGCCCTGTTCCTGAACTTGCATGTATGGCAAAAGTGTCTTGGACATTAGTTCTTGGATTGTAAAGTTTTGCCTGTGGGGGCTAACAGAGGTATAAACTTAAAAGGATCTTAGGTAAACCCTGTTACAGACCTGTGAAGCCACATATTTAGAAAAAAAAAAAAAGTGGCCTAATTTAATTTTGCTTAATTCACTTCTGCAACAAATTAAACCAAATTCAAGGTCGTGTGTATTCTAGGCTTTTAATGTGGTTCAACTAAACCCCTTGCAAGGATAATTCAGATATATTTTCCTGAGTGTGCTGTGTGGATAAGCCGTGACACACAGCACCACGCTGTTATATGGTCAGGAGACCCAAGCATACAGTTCATCTTCCCTCAGGGGACCAAAACATAGTTATGGTAATGAACAACAAGTGGCTACCTACAGAAAAAAAAATCAATTAATCGACAGCAATAGGAGCTTTGGGTGCAAATCAGGATCAGATGAGGCAGGGGAGGGGTCGTGGTGAATATTTTGCAAGTCTCCCTTATAATGGCCTTTCTCCCAACCTAGCAAGTCCATAAAAGAGGCTGATGACTTACCAGTGGCTCAGCTGAGAGAAAGAGCTAAGAAAGGGAGGGTTTGGGGGCAGATGCTGGCATCTTTGTTGTGACTGGGGGGCATTGCATTGCACAGGAGAAGTAAATAAAATTCGGAGGCTGATCTAGAGTCTGGGTATGATGTTGGCATTTCCCAAGGGAAGAAAGTAGTTTGCAGGGTTTACGGTTGAGTATTTCAGACATCTCTACTCCCCTTCATCCTGTCAAGTTGGGGGATGAAGAAAACCTCAGGAGCACCGCTTTTCTGAAACACGATTCTTGTTCTTTCAGTTTAAGGTACTGAAAACAAATATCCAGTTTATGTATTATAAAAATATATTCTGACATTCGTTATATGAAGAAATTGAAAATGATGCATTTTTACACTGAAGATTTGCTTCAGCTCTGACCTTATTGCTTCCTTAAAATATTCTCCTCATTACTACAATTGCTTTGGAACAGGACCCGTTTAAGCGCAGGTAGGCACTCCTAGAAGAGGCAGCTCCCATTTTGTGAGAAGCTTTCCAATATGGCCTGTCAGAGAAGTATGACATCCGCATGGTTATTTTTCCTCCTATTTCTGGTAAGTTTTCCCCTAATCTGCCATTTGAGACACCCTAAGAGGAAAGGAGAAAGGTTTATGGTGGTTTATTATCAGAGAAACAGCAGGAGATGTTCTCACAGTTGATCTTCGAGAGATGACCAATCAGGATATCTTGCCTCATATGCTTTGTTTATACGAAGTGAAACTTTGCACAGCAGTCGATGTGATGGATGAAAAAACAATTTTATTTTTTTTTTCTCACTGCGTGTAATGTACAGATTTTGTGCTTCTTTTAGAGCTTTTGCTTTTCTAACAGAGGACAAACAGCGGAGGATGAGAAGGTTTGCAAAAACTGTTGTGACAGCATCTTTGGAAGCTGCCTGCTAGGGAGAGAGGGGGGATGGAAGACGGAGCTGACCATGGGATCTGTTGTTGTAGGTCAGCAGAAGGCCCCTTGCCTATCATATTAGCTGGATTGAAATGACTTTTCATTTGCACTGGTTTTCTGAGCAAGTGTAAAGATCTTCCTAATAACTCATGGCAATAACTAAAATAGCAAAGCAAGAGTTAAACTTGCTCCCAAGTAATGTGTAGCTGTGGGTACATCTTAGCAGCTGGATGATAGGCAGAGGATGCTTTCCCTGGAGCATATATGCATAACAATGTAGGAAGACAAGACAAAGCTACATGCATGTGTAATGCTAAAAATACAAAATTAGAGTCCTCAGGCTTTAGGTCAGTTGTTCATAGCAGTTACAAGGAAATTCCTCCCCACCCGCTCCCTTGTATTCTGTATGGATGGGTTCTTGTACACATACAGAACAATGTGATGCCATGCCTTTTAATTAGGGCTTATAAATCAAAGTTAATTGCTTTTTTCTAAGCAGGTAAACTATTTTTCATAAAGAATCTACTAGAAGAGGAAGTTACACAGCCCACCCTCTGTAATTAAACAGCAAAAAGAGCAACAAAGAGATGAAATGAAGGATGGAGGAGTTAGAATGTCCTCCTCTTTGATGCGAACACATTTTTGTTTTTTTTTCAGAACAATAGGAATATCTTCAAAGAGGAGGAAAAACCTCAAGACTAGGATAATAGTATTAACCCCCCCAGCTTTTTATGTTTTTTCCGTGCAACAAAAATCTCTTTTCTCTCCTCTTCATTGGAGTAAAGAGCTGCATATGTTTCTCTACAGACTGGAGATGGTGAATTGAAACAGCCATCATGAGAGTGGCAGCCAAAACCAAGGGCATTTACAAAGGATAATTATTGCTTAGATTATGAATATCAACTTTCTATTGACATGAAAAAATTGCATCTTACAGACATATTATAAGCATTGTCATTCACAATGAAGCATGACAGAAAAGATTTTACTCTCAGCTGCCTGTAGAATCAAATCATGCGAGCCATTCTTTCTTCAGAGAAATGTGAAGCTGAAAGTTTAGAAGGATGCAGATTTTCTATGCAAAAATAGCATCGTTTCCCTTCCTCAAATGTGGTGCAGCACTAGCATGGAGAACTGCAATATAGGAAGCAGAGGTGGGAAATGTAAAGTTCTCTGGGCGCTGAAAGAATTTCCAATTCCCCATACATTTGTTATCTGTCAGCCTCATATCATTAAGATATACTTACTTCCAGGTAAGTGGGTTGGAAGCTTCCAAAATACTTCCTCCAAGAAGGGATTGAGATCCTAGATCTAAAATAGCATTTGTATTTCAAATGTCAGCAGCAGTGGCAACCTCTAAGTCCTAAGGACTGAGGAGGAAGAAGATACACGTGCATAGCTTTACAGTTCAGTTGAAAATAATGAAATTATAATGCATAAATTACATCCTGTGTATATTGTATTCTGATATTCCTTTTATGTAGAAAGTAAAAATCACGAATTTCCCACTGTCCTACTTTTGCTCGGGTCTTGCTGTTACTGCTTCCATAAACACCAGACTTATTCCACCTGTATAGATGTTTTTAAAAGCTGTTATTAAGAAAAAAATGATGAATCTCATCATCCATAGCAATCGCATTAAAAGTTTGTCATAAAGTTTGCCACCTCCGTTTGTCTAAGGCAGGATTCTTTGTGTGCTGTGGTCCATAAGGCATTGTAACTTGACTATGATGACAAGAAAAAGATCTCCCAGGAAATGTATAGGCTCACATATAACCACAAGTTAAAAATAGAAAAAGTAATAATTGAAAATTCAAAGCAGGACCTAATTTTGCTTAGAAATGAGAAGCAACATGACAATACTGCTTAAGATGGTCTGTGGTTTCCTTTTAAAAGCGTAGGTGGTCCTTCAAATGAAAGTTGAGAAATACTGAGTTTAGTTTACTCATATTTACCACTTGTAGTATTTACTTATATTTACTGCTTCTAGTGGAGCATATTTTAGCATATCCTTGATCTCCAGAAAATTTTATCTGGCATGTTAATGTTGATGATATTTGCACTGCTGGCAGTTTGAGACCTTACAGATCTGGGAACGGATGTGCAGAAGTTTCTCTCCAGTTTGTTCTGTTCCACAGGTGCCACACTTATTGTCCACTACTCAGAAGCCTCTGGGGGCTTTAGGGTCTTTGGATGCCCAAGGGACAGAAACAACCAAGAATATTTTTGCTGTCTGTGTTTGATGTTGTCTTGACCTTTAGGTTTGGGGTATTTATCTTAACTAATTTCTGTTTTCTGGACTTCATGGCGGTTAGCTGTAATTTCACACAGTGTGATGCTCTAGATGTGGGACAAAGAGGATCTCCTTTATTTGCTGGATGTGGGTGTCCTTCCGATTCCAGTCCAGTACATATATACATTACCTTAAGGAAGGAGGACAGCTGTAATGGAAAGACAATAACAACACTTCTTAGAAGTCATTGGAACATATAAAAATGGTCAGCTCTGGAAAATGTTGCCCTGAAAGGCTTTAACCATGATGTTTGACAATAAGAATAAATAGATAAATTAACATTTTTCATTTTTCCCCAAAACACTATTGAAAGACAAAGTCAATACATTAAAATTTGGCACAAACGCTTTCTGAGTTTATTTGCGAGTTGATGCAAACCTTGTATTTGTAATAATCCATGTTAATCTATAAAGCATATTCCATAGGCTAGCTAGGACTCCTTTGCTTTTGGTGGCCTGTGGATGAGGCTCTTTTTGTTCTTCTCTTTTTGTAGATGTTACTTCTGTCAAATGAATTGACTTTTGGCCTCAAGAGCTTTCTGCAGAGCCTTGGCTGGAGCCTCTCCTGCTCTGTGCTGCATGCAACCAGTTGTGCCTAGTTGAAATGTAACAAAGGGGTGTTTTTTTTTAAAAAAAAATATTTATTTTAACTTATATTTCAAGAGTCATGGCTCTAAGGCACACTAGTCACTTGAAGCTGGAGTTCGAAGTGCAGGTAACAACAAGGAGTGTACGTAAAGCAGAATCCTCATTTTGTCGTACCACGTTGTGGATTCAGGTTCATTAGCTCCAGTGCTCAGCGTACCTTCCCCTTTGATTCATATTTCAGTAATCACTTCAAAACACAACTTTGCAGCAATAGAACAAAAGCTTAAAAGGCAAAGTATAGCTTTGGTTGCTTTCATGTGAATGTGAAATACCCTCCTTGTGTTGTAGCCTGGCATTACAAAACACACTAGTGAATAATAAAACATACAGCAGATTCTTGAAATGAAGGCCATCCCAAACCGAGCTAGGAGCTTTCAGATCTGAGAGCAGAAAATGAGATGCTGAGGCGCAGCCTTTGGTACCTTTTGTTCTTGCCGTGGAGAGCTTTGCAATTTCTAATAGCTCATTTGTGGTTTCTGGAGAGATGTAAGAAGAAATGGGTTTTAAACACAGCAAGTGAGGTTTTTCTCTGCCAGGGCTCAATGTGTAGCACTTCTGTGACTTCAGCTGGTCACTTGTTGAACAGCCTCTTTGTAGCTTCTTGAAAAAAATGTTTCAAAACTAGTTTCTGCCCGTTCCATGCTTTCTTTTCTCTAAACTACCATTACAGAAAGTAATGTCATTTTTATTTTTAATTTCCCTGCTGAAACACATATCTGAATATCAAAAGGTATGTGTCTAAGAAAGTGGACAGGTGGGATTGGCGTGGTGGACCTGCTACCAAAGCAGTATGAAACAGGAAAATTATAATTGTGGCATGAAAATAATGGAGAAGAAGGTTGTTTGCCAAATTGGTTTCAAAGCTAATTGCCTCAAGCCGGTTCACTCGAAAGTAAGGTGCAACAAAAATAATGAGGTTTCATGAATGAGGAAGGGAAAGAGGTATTGACTTCCCACAGCTGAGAATTGAGGCTTTGATAGGAATGGAGAGGAGGGTTGTTTTAAGTGGATGTTATGTTTTTATGTGATTTGTATCCAGGCTTTTAGCTACCATAAAACAGTGAAGTTTGTTGAAATATGTGTTTTAGTGGAGTTATGCTGACTTACAGCACCTGAGGATCTGACCCAACATAGCCTTTCAGTGTAGCGGTGACCTGGTTAAGTGTTCAACTTTCCATTGCTGAACGTCTACATTGAAGGATTGTTTCTCTCTGTCAGAAAAATCATACCCTGGAAAAAAAGTTGATAGCCAAAAATCTCTCTGTGAGCAATTTCCTTCTGTCCCTTGGCAGCTACTTTGCTGCATGTATCCCAAAATTCTCCTGAAAAAAACCCTCACAGATCCATCGTTTTCATCACATGATAAAAAAATGTCATCTTTCTCTTCCTCCTTTGTAAGAAAATAAGCACACACTGAACCCCGCACATTGAGCCTCATTAAAAAAAGGCTGTGTGAGTTAGAAAGGGTTGAGATAATTAAGAAAACACTTTTCTTTTAACTGGCATAATTTTTTAGACAACAGACTGCTTAATGTACAACCTAGATATGAAGGTCTTCTACCAGAATTTCAAATGTTGGGTTTCTGCAAAGCTGACATAAATACAATCTTGCTTTGCAATCAAGTTTTCTGGGCCCGATCTCAACCCTCCTGAATTTCAGTATGTTTTGATGCAAGAACTGAGTGGTTTGTTGTTGTTTTTTTTTATTTTTTTAACCCTGTCTTACATTTGTGATTAATTAAGATCTAACATAGGATTTCAGATATCTGAAATACAAATTCCCTAAATCCTATGCAGTTGCTTCTGCAGCTATGGAGGCAAATTATATTTATAAGAGCCTCTATTTTATGTCAGTTATTTTATTTCTATTAAGGTGAGCCTTGGGCTACTTAAAATTTGGGTTCCTGTTGTGCCCAGAAATGCCTTGATTAAATACTTCCATTCACTGGGGGGGAAGATGTTCCCTCCCACTTTCTGTCCTCCACACTTGTGGTAAGTTCCTTCATTATGAGAGCTGTACACTGCATCCCCCAGGACAGAGAGGGAGCCCTGCATCCTGGGTGCTCCAGGCTAGAGTGTATTCAGTCAACTAAAATTGCTCCTTTTATTGAAGAAAAGGTGGGAGTGAAGAGTCCAGTTAGGTTGCTTGCCCTGGAGGTGTTCAAGGTTTAGTGAGTTAGGTGGTGTTGGGTTGACGGTTGGACTTGATGATCCTTGAGGTCTTTTCCAACCTTAATCATTCTGTGGTTTTATGATTCTGTGTTCTTTCTTGAGATGAGATTCTTTGCTGGTTGAGAGCAGAGTCTGCTTCCTCCGCCTGGATTGCTGCAGAGCTCTGAGAAAAATACCCATGGGGCCAGGAGCTACTGCAGGACCAGCATCGCTGCTCCCGTGGAGCTGAGCCATGGTACCAAAGTCAATGGGAAGGTTTTGGTGGGCTTCTTGGGAAGATTAGGTTATTTTGGTGTTCCTGTAGCATTCCTGCCCTCATTCTTCCGAAGAACTGCAAAGGGAGCAAGGTGAAGTCCTGTGGGCTGTAAAGCAGAGACTGATTGTATACAGACTGTCTTTGAATGTGCAAATATATTATATGTACACCTATAAGTAGGTAAATCTAATAGCTTAGCAATAGCAGAGGAGAATGTGACCTGTGGTGACATTCTTAATATTAGTGCTTATGACAAGAGAAGGTGCAGTGCTCATGTCCCCCTCAGAAGTGGGTCTGCTGGGATGTTTTGTGCCCAGGTCCAATTGCCGTCTTTCATTCTATTGTGCTCTCCTTTCCTAGGGAGGGGTTTTTAACCTCCTGCTGAGAAAATGCTATGGGTCCGATGTAATTTGGGAAGTCTTCTGCCTAATGTGTGTTGGACAAAAAAAGTTGCTGAGTGTAGCAGCCAGCTTTTAAGACCATTTAGTTTTACATCTATACTTCTGCTTTTCGCGCCAGGAGGTAACACTGAAATCAGTGCCACGGTATCCGAGGGTACTTTGGAAAGCAACCTAAGTGTTTGTTTTCCATTTATAGTCCTTTATCATCTCCTTTTAGAGCTGTGGGCAATGATGAAAGTAATGAAAGAAATGAACTGTTTCCCCAGAACTATAATGTGGAGAAAACCTCATGTAGCCAATAGCCCTTATTTTCTTCTGTCTTCTTGCTTTTTATTATTTGTTCTTTATTTTGGCAGCATCTGCTTTTAAGTGCATTAGACCAACTGTTGGAAACTGAGATTTGTCTGAAGTTTTGACTTGCAGTGTTACAGTGTTAAATGCATCATAAGGATGAATATTGAAATAATTGAAAAATCTGTTGCTGAATGTTAAGGTCACCTGGCCTCAATAGTTCATAGGCTTGCTTTCCAGATCTGAATACTGTTTGTTGACATTGAGAAGAGAAATACTGCTTTATATACAAAATCCATTTTTTCCTCCCTTTTCATCATATAGCATAAAGCCATCCAAGCATAAAATGTCACTCATATGCCATTGATACATTATGTCCAGTAACTGCTATGAAGTTCGTTCTGATAGGAGGCTTGTCATAAATTATATTGTGAGTTGTACTTTTTGAAGGACTTTGTGTGATCCAGCTGAAGGTCAGTTGTTTCATAAAATCCAGTATGCAACAGCAAATTCTTTTACAATTACTCCAGCTGTTAGAATTAAGAGCTTTAAGTTAGATTTGAAGGGGAAGGACATAAAACCAGACTTGCTAGAGATAAGCCTGGGGGCAGCAGACCAGTGTTTGAGGGAAGGTGTACTAGCGAGGTCCTTCAGTTTGCCATCTCAGTGGAGGTGGGGGATGGAGATCTACGTGGCAGCAAAGACACAGGGGGTATTGATGTGTTAGAAACCACAGAAGCACCTGGCAGTGGTCATGTAGGATTCAGGTTTTCTCCCCTAAAAATGGTGGCAGGATCAATAGCCCAGCTGAAATGCATCTACACTAATGCCTGCAGCATGGGCAACAAACTAGAGGAGCCGGAAGCCGTTTTGCAGCTGGAAAACTATGATATAGTTGCAATCACAGAAAAGTAATGGGATGACTCACAACTGGAGTACTGCAATGGATGGCTATAAAGCCTTCAGAAGGGATAGGCAAGGAAGGAGAGGTGGTGGGCTAGCCCTGTGTGTTAGGGAGTGTTTTGATTGTCTAGAGCGTGATAATGGTGATAATAAGGTTGAGTGTTTATGGGGAAGAATCAGGGGGAAGGCCAAATAAGGCAGATATCATGGTGGGAGTGTGCTATAGATCACCCAACCAGGATGAAGAGGCAGATGAAATATTCTATAATGAGCTGGGAGAAGTCTCACAATTACTAGCCCTTGTTCTCATGGGGGACTTCAACTTACCAGGTGTCTGCTGGAAATACAAACAGCAGAGAGGAAACAGTCTAGGACGTTCTTGGAATGTGTGGAAGACAACTTTCTGACACAGCTGGTGAGTGAGCCAAATAGGGAAGGCACTCCGCTGGACCTCTTGTTTGTGAACAGAGAAGGACTTGTGGGTGATGTGACAGTTGGAGGTCATCTTGGGCATAGCCATCAGAAAATAAAAGTGTTTTCAATTCTTGGAAAAGTAAGAACTGCCAACTTGGACTTCCAGAGGGCAGATTTTGGGCTGTTTATGGGCCAAAGGACAGAGTCCTGAGGGGCAAAGGAGTCCGGCAAGACTGGACATTCTTCAGGAAGGAAATCTTAAAGGTGCAGGAGCAGGCCATCCCCATGAGCAGGAAGATGAGCCCACAGTGAAGAAGACCAGCCTGGCTGAATGGAGAGCTTTGTCTGAAACTCAGGAAAAATAAGAGAGTTGATGACCTTTGGAATATTGAGTAGGCAGCTCGGGAGTGCTACAAGGGTGTTGTGAGGCTATGCAGGGAAAAAATTAGAAGGGCCAAAGCCCAACTAGAACTTAATCTGGCTACTGCTGTAAAAGACAGTGAAACATGTTTCTAACAATATATTAGCAACAAGAGGTGGGCTAAAGAGAATCTGTGTCTTTTATCGGATGGTGGATGAGGAAGAGGCTGAGGTGCTTAATACCTTCTTTGCCTCAATCTTTAATAGTAAGACCAGTTGTTCTTGGGGTACCCCCTGAGCTGCAAGATAGGAAAGAGGAGCAGAATAAAGCTCCTACAATCCAAGGAGAATTGCTAGTGACCTGCTGCATCACTTAGACACACACAAGTCTATGGGGCAGGATGGGATCCACCCAAGGGTACGGAGGGGGCTGGTGGAAGTGCTCACCAAGCCCCTTTCAATCAGTGTCAGCAGTCCTGGCTAACCTGGGAGGTCCTGGTTGGCTGGATCGATGGGCCAAGGTCAATTGTATGAGGTTGAATCCTGGGGTCAGTTTTGCGCCCCTCACCACAAGAAGGAGCAGGTCCAGAGAAGGGCAACGAAGCTGGGGAAGGGTCTGGAGCACAGATCTGACGAGGAGCAGCTGAGGGAGCTGGTCTTGTCTAGCCTGGAGAAAAGAAGGCTGAGGGGAGACCTCATCACTCTCTACAACTACCTGAAAGGAGGCTGTAGTAAGGTAGGTGTTGGTCTGTTTTCCTAAGCAACAACTCAAAGGTTGAGAGGAAATGGTCTCAACTTTTTCTGGGGAGGTTTTGATTGGATGTTAGGAAATTTTTTTTCACTGAAAGGGTTGTCAAGCACTGGACCAGGCTGCCCAGGGAGGTGGTGGAGTCACCATCCCTGGAGGTATTTAAAAGACATGCAGATGTGGTGCTTAGGTACATGGTTTTGTGGTGGCCTTGGCAGTGTTAGGTCTGCAGTTGTATTCTATGATCCTAAAGGTCTTTGACAACCTAAATGATTCAATCAGTTAATCATAATTTTTAAAACTGAAAAATTTTGTTCAGTTTCATGTGTCATGATTAAGACATTTATCTTAAACATAGAGACATTGTAAGGCATTTAATGTAGAAATTTTTGAATCATCTACTACATGTTTCTACTACCTAATTTTCAGGAATACAGATATTGGATCTAGTTTTTATAACCTGCTGCTGAAATGAGGTGGAATTATAAAAGCTGGCAACTGGCATGATAAGAGACATCACCCCTCTATTTTCCTTAGTAGCAATGAGTTCAATAAAGTCAGAAAAGTCCTTTTCGCAAAAATACCATGATTTAGAGACAGTTCTAATTCTGTATTAGGGAATATAACTTTGCAATGATATTAGGAATATTTATGGTTACTTTAATCCTTTCTTCAAAGTGCTCTGTAAATGCTGGTTATATAATTCCCATTAGAGTCCTGTGAGGCAGGTATTTCTTTTTCCCAGTTTATAGATGGCAGCCATGAAACATTAAAGAAGGAAAAAAAATCCTACTGGTTTCAGGGTCCCCTTTTTCTCCAATATGAGAATGGAGCAGAATCTCTTGAGAGGGAATGCCCTACATTTCCAGTCAGGAACACAACTGTTCAAGATAGTTTTTCTATGAGAAACCATTTAATTGGAGGTAAAAACAACCCCAAAACCTTAATTGTTGTTTTTTAATACAATCTGCACTAATTTTAAAATAATTAATATTGGAAATGCGTGGGTTGTAATTTGCTGGAAATTTGGATTTGGGTAAACGAAAACATATTTGTAGGTGTTCCCTCTTCCCCTCCTTCCCCCACCTTCCTTTTTTCCTTTCCTCTCCTGATTAAAACCATTTCACAAAAAAAATTGGTCTCGAGAAGCCAGAAAACCAGAGTCCTGTTAAGATTTCTGACTGTTATTGTAAAGATTTTTATCTGTGTCTCATAAAGGGTGATACTGTACACTTACAGTGCTGAATGGTTTGCTTCTTTCTGAGAAAAGTCAAAACACATTTAGGTCACGCTACTGCATTACATGCCGCGGCAATGAAGATTGCCCTGGTAGTCACTGTTCCCATTGCTACGCACCGCCACAGCTGATACTCATATATTATACGGGCTCTGATCCGTAACTGTTCTCGATTGTTATTAGTCCCAGTTGCTTCACAGGGACTTTTCAGTGTGTAAAAATAAGCACTTGGGTTTTTTTTCAGAATGAGGATCTTCATACGTAACCATATGACCAACTCTTGCCCTGACTTCGTGAAGGAAAATAAACCATACATAAGCACAGACCACTTTAATATTTTCTTGAGTCCTTTCACCCTGGTTCAGTCACTGTCACTTATTTGTTATGATTGTGGTAACTTTTCAAGAGTTTGCATATTTTTATTTTGCCTGAATGACTCCATAGAGTCTTGGTTATTTTCTGTTACCTTGACCGCCACAGGCGGAATCAGACCCAGATAAAATTATGTAAATGTCAATAAAATAAATTATTCTGTTTTTGCAGATGTTCTTCTTCTGGACTGAATTTGAATGTGGATGCTCGTCTCCATGCATAATAAGCCAGAGCTAAGGGATGAAAGCGTTGAAGCAAAGAAAACACATTCTGAATCTTTACTCTAAATTATACACTATACAAAATCAGTCCAAATTGTTCAAACCCTTGGGCAATTACAATGTTATTCTACTCACCATGCTGAGTACTGTGTAATTATCATGGTTAGCAGCAGTTTGCTTGCTCTGTGTCCTGAAGGGAGATGCAAGCTTTACTGAACAAAAATAAATGCAGCTGTTGGACCGTCTTGTGTTTTCTGACTCAGCAACTGAAAATACCCACAAAATATGAAGGTTTTTTTTCTGCTTATTTCGTTGATATAACATTAACAAAAACACTCCTATTGATCAAATATGCACTGCACTATACATAAAGAATAGTGTGGTTCCTTGCATGATTAAAGAATTTGCTAGGTTGCAACCTCAAGCTTTACTTGTAAAAAGAAATGAAAAAAATCAGTGAGATTGTTCCCAAAACAAGAAGATCCACTTATTAAGAACCATTCCTTTTTTTAAGTTAGTTTTCTAGTTTATAGACTCGCCCATGTCCTATTAAGTCCATGACAGATTTGCGTGCATAGTTAATCATGCATGAAACATACTTCACATGTAAGTCCATTTGTTTTGTAGGGTTAATTTACTAGTTCCCTTCATGAAGATGATCAGTCTTCCTGACTGAAAACTTTCCATTACAATTAAATTCCAAGAACTTGTTGGGCTTGTGGGCCAAGCTTTCGAACCTCAACAACTTCTTTGTATTTGCTGGAAGGCTTTCATCTAAATTCCAAAAACTTCTGCAAGCTTTGGGTTGACCTACCTTCCACTTGACATCAAAACTCAGGAAATCAGTAGCAGAAGACACCTTTGGCTTGACCAGTTACAGGATACACGTGGGATTCCAGTTGGTATCAGGCTGTTTTGACTAGAATATAATATATATGTATATATATATTTTTTTTTTATGGCTATTTACTATGGCACTACTCCCTGTGCATATGCCCTGGTCTAAAGGGTGGCAGCTGAAGGGAGGTAGAAAATAGGATTAGTTGCAGTCTTTCCTCTCCTTTCCTTTGTGTGGTACAACACATTTATTGAAGGAATGCGTAGAAACTTATGTGTGCTCTGAAACTGCTTCTTACTCTAAGCTGTGCGTCAAAGGCAGGTGAGGTTAACGGTGGAACTGCTGGTTCTCAGTGTGTAGGCTGCTGTGGTGTCTGCAACTTAATGTGCTCACAGCTTTGCCTCTGTATTGGCAGAGATGTCCTCACTTTCTTCCCCATCTCGCCTATGTCTTTAGGCATTTATTTTCCGTAGCTCTTGGCACTGCTTGCGTGTCCCGCAGTTGCAAGATCTTTCCTCTGTGGAAGCCTTATTAGTTCCAGGGAATCTGATTGCTTACCTTCTTTCCACATCTGTCCTCCGAACTTCCAAATGTCTTGTGCAATAGTAAAAGTCTTTCATTCTAAGGGAAATTGTGTATTCTCAACACCAATAGTTTTGATAAATATTTTACCTTCCCACCTGAGGTGGGAAGAAAAAGGGAAGTTTCCTGTTAATTTCAGTAGTCTTGGGCCAGGCTTTTAATTCTATATCCTTTTAATGTTAGATGTAAATGGGATTGGGCCATTCCATTGTTTAAATTGACTTAGGTTCTCAGTGGGATTAATTTGGGCAATTCTTCCATGTGCCAGAGCAATCAAGAGCCACATTAGGCTTTGTGGGTCATCTTTTTATCTAAGTGTGTTTAAGAGGGTGAGGAGCACTTTTTTTAAAAGTGTTCTGTAAGCAAGCCTTGTGCCTTTTGTAAATACTGAACAACACTTACATGCATTTATATAAGCAGCCTTGAGATAGAAAGATCTAAAAACACTGCATAAGAGTGTAACGTTGTTATTGTAATAGACTATTTCCGTGAAGGCCAAGTTGTTTGGTTCTTGGTACTTAATTGCAGTTCTCAAAAAATTGAGCTTTTCCTACCTTTGATGTATCCCTGTGCCAAGCCTGTGAAGAAACCTCAGTTTAACTCCATACTCTGTGTTGTTCATTCCTTCATTTCATTTTTAACTGAGATTTTTTTTTTCTTCAGCTTAAAATACTCCATTTTCTTTTACTGTACCATACTCTGTTAGTGCCAAAAAAAGACCGCAGTGTGAGGATGTTTTCTTACTAATGTATCTTGTTTCAGTGAAAGTTCAGTCTCTAAGAAAACAAAGATATTTTCTAGAGGAAAAAGATTGTCTTAATTGGTACCTTGGTGATACATTCACTGTATCCTGTTTTCAACTTTGACTTGTTTAGAATGGAGCACTCAAACTTCTAAACGGATTTGTTTTTACAAAAAAAAATTTGGGCTAATGTTCCTGCGTATATGTACATTTTAGAAAGGAGTGAACTGAATGCATACCACCACACACGTTGAGTGAGTGGCCGTTGTATAGCATGTTGACTTCAGAGTGCTGCAATTAATCATACAGAACTGAAAAAATAACCTATTAATTTCATGCAAATAATGAACTCTTTTCAGAGCTGGACAGGAAAAAAAAAAGCTGTTAGCAAGTAGCTTTATTTCAAAGCTTTACAGATGCTGTGACCAAAATCAGTCATAAACACCACAGTTTAATACCCATCTCCTATTCAAACTAAGCTAGCAGGAGACAACTTTAAGTATTTTTTACATGCAAAGGCTTTGAGCTGTGACTTTGAAAACCAGTCAGTAGTCACGAGCTGCCCAGGGTTGAGTGGCACCTTGTGCTGCAGGGAAAACGCACAATGTCTTAGCTACCACTGAGCTTGGAGCCCGTCTCCACCTTTTTCAGCCCGTGGTCATGTTGCCGAGGAGTATACAATATATAATACAGCACAACGCCCTGAAGTGTGGGATGAGAAATTGCACTCCCTGTTGCAGATTCTGGTTTTCTCTAGACATGGGACTAGCCAGTCGCTTTTGATATGGATTTGGAGGAGTCCTCTGAAAGGTTCAGCTTGGATACAGGGACTTGTATTTCTTCTGGTTTGGCAGCTTTTTTTTCCATCTCTGAAATCAGAAATGTGTAAATGGAGCAACTGGCACGCATTTCTACTTTTCTACCAGAAAACTGGTTGGTGTCCACTGGGGCTCAGCTCACCAGGTGCCACTGGAACCTGGCAGTGGTTTGCCATCCCAAAAACTCAGTGTTAATTTTACTGGCTTTTAGCTAGCTTTAACAACCTCACCCAAACTCTGCCTTCTGAGATTTGCCCAGGGCATTGTACAATGCCTCTTGTGCTCCTTAGTAAACATGTTTTCGGAGCTAGCTGAGCCTGAGCTCACTTACAGCATTCAGGACAAGACATTTCAAGCTGTCAAAGCTGCTCATGCTTGGACAATGATACCTAAATTCCCACCAACCAGTTTTGAAGTCCTTTCACCAACTAGTAGGCATCTTCTCAAGTAGTTTACGTGGCATAAAACGAGCTCCCGCAACAGTGAGGTTCTAAATCCAGCAATCTGGTCTGCAGCCATGCTCAGGGCTTGCTGTGATGACATTACAGCAGATTCTGTATTGAAAAAGTACTGCAAAGCTGACATTCGAACATCTGTTATTGCTAAGAAAATATTATTAAGGAGTAAGTAGTTCCTCAAAGACTTGACAGTGCTTATGCTTCATTCTTTTATCAATCTTCTGTATGTTTGTTTTTCGTCCCTTCTCCCTGTAAAAAGGAAATCGCTTCCTTCCCTGAGCTGTGGGTGAGAGAAGAGCTCTGAGGAACCCTATCAATAAACCAGCACCCTGCATTGAATGGACAAGAACTTCTCTGTGGCCCACAGTTTTCCCAAGGTATTTTTTTGTTTGTTTTCCACAGTACTATCTGGTGAATAAACACGACTGTTCCCTACTTCCCATCTCTCACAGCTCTCTGTAGGTGACCAGTCAGGCACTCTGTGCCAGATTAATGACAGAAACCAGATTTTGTCGTCCAAGTCAGCTGTAAATGATGGGACTTTGCTAATCTCCCAATTGAAATACTGTGTTTACAATCCAGGCTGTCACTGGGAATGGATTTTTTTTTTAAGAGCAAAGTAATCTACACACGAAATATTTTTATTGATCAGGGAAAAAAAAAATGGGGGGGGAGCAATTTTACCTATTTTCCTAAATTTTATACCCAGTGGAAAGGCATGAACTCTTGATAAGCCTTTCTTCTCATGGGTGTGCAGCAGTTTCTGCTTGCTCCTTGCCATCTCCAGCAAGAGCAAATTTAAAACACAGGGAGGATTATTTTGTTTTTGTTTCTGGGGTTTATTTGTGGGTTTTTTGTGTTTGGGTTTGGTTTTTTTTTTGTTTGTTTGTTTGTTTTGTTTTGTTTTTTTGCAAGAGACTGTGCAAAACTTACTCAAAAGCAGAACTCAAAGTTGGAATCAAATAATATCTTCTTGACAAAAAATTATTACAAAATCAGCTGTAAAAATTATTCAGAAATGACCAAACTATTTGCTTCAGTGATTTGCTATTATTTATCTTGTTACTTGTCTGTGACAAAATTATAGATAGCTATGTATATACAAATACACTTTTAGGAATATTATCCTCTTTCATATGAAAGAAAGTACTGGCCCACTACTAGTGCAATTCAGAGTTAAGGGAAATGCTACTTGCACATATCATTTTTATTCAATACCATCCCTGTCTTCTTTGGAGGTTTTGGTTTAATTAAAGAAAAGCAAAATCATTCTTATTTTCTCCAACAGGTATTGAAGAGGATCTCGGGCAGAATTGTTTGCTTTTTTCTTTTTTAAAGCTCTTTGTGTGAAAGTGAAAATCTTGTATAAGCTGTAAAACAAAAATACAAAGATTACTGACAGCAGAGTTTATTTCTCTTTCATGGGAATGGTTCCAGACACTAAGCAATAATGGATTCAAGCTTTAAGCAAGACTTTCCTCTCCCCTTCTGCCCATCTGGGGAGAAATAGGTACTATCAAATAGTAGCTTTTGCATGTATATGCCCATGTATATTTATTGGCAGTAAACTGTTCAGGCATGCCTTTTAGAGACAGCTTTGGATGAAGAGATGGTTCTAGCAAAGAGGTGAGAGTTGTGTGGAAATCTGTTTTGTCAGGCAAAAAAACCGCCAACATTAAGGATTGTTAAGGACTGTCTGTGTATTCGTGACGCATCAAGTAGCCCACCAGCTTGCAGTGGAGACTAGGACCCTCGTGCAGTGGCCTTGCCAAGCCCAAGTGTAATTTGGGATGGAAGAGGAGGGCTCCTGTTTTGTTTTGTCAGCAAACAGAGGAATTGGCCAGCAGTTCCTCAGGAGTGACCTTCATCCCACGCTTGGCCAGACAGATACTCCAGCCGTGTCCTGGACAACACTAACACTACTCAGTATTTTTTGTCCTTCAAGTATCTAAGAAGCTGTGGGAGGGTCAAAAGTACATGCTGTTTAATCTGTTTGGTACTGTTTTTTTTTTTTTTTCCCCTGCTCTGAGGACTGGAGAAATCTTTGTCTGACAACATCATTATTTGGGGTGAGTGCAGCAGGTTTGTCTACTGACCACTTCCAGCTCGCTGTGCTTTACCCAATGGCTGTTTGACCTTGCAGACTTGTTTCAAAGGCAACATACAACAAAAGGGGGTGGCAGTGTTTGCGGTCACTCTATGGCCTGACTTTCCCTTATGTATGTTAGGAGAGGGCCCTGTCTGGCTGTTTTGAGTGAAGCCGTCTGTCAGCAGGACAGGACCATGAAGAAGGCGAATGGGGACTGCCTGGGGGCAGGAGGTGGGCAGCAGTGCGAGGGGTGGCTGCTTGTGCTGGAAAAATCAGAAGAGGTGAGCGCTGGGTGCAGAGCAGAACAGGCATCCTCAGCTCCCAGGAAGGACGAAGGGTAAGTTCAGCAAAAGGCTCAGGTACTAAAAAGACACCAGCAGAACTTCTCAGGGAAGTGGTGGAGTCACCATCCCTGGAAGGGTTCAAGAAACGTGTAGATGTGGTGCTTCAGGACATGGGTTAGTGGGTTAGGTGATGTTGGGTTGATGGTTGGACTTGATGATCCTTGAGGTCTTTGCCAACCTGAATGATTCTATGATTCTAACACAAAGGCATCTTCTAACAAGCCAAATCAGTTCATCAGGTTAATATATGTAATAAATATATTTTCTGTGCAATTAACTCAAAGCACATTATTGATAAATTTTTAATTACTCTGTTATTAATGGCTGAAGCTTTTGTAGGGCATTTATGTATTTAACAAACTACAGATAATTAGTTTATAGAGACATACATATATAGATAATTAGATATCAATCATTTAAAGCATGAACTGTCATTTGGGCAGCCTGTTAATTGTCATATAACTTTGTAAGCTGTCATTTTAACTGCCAATGTCTTCTGTTTATATTTCTCAGCACTTCACTGCATATTTTCTATTAAAATAACTATAGGGGGAATTACTTCATAAACAAATGCAATACAGCGGTCTTTTTATCTTTAGTTACAACCTGCTGATCTGAACCCAGCTCAGCAGTGACTACAACTTGTTGCTGCACAACAATACTGGCAGAAGAGCAAATGGATCCCGCGAATAAATTCAGGTTGGTAATGAGATGACAGTTTTTAAACACCTGGAATAGCAAGCAGCCTGCAGAAGGTTGTGGAACAGCCTTCAGAAGAATAGTGGAATGAGATGGCTGAAATTTTTTGAAAATGAAGCTTGGTAAACCTCTGCATGAGATTGTTCAGGATGATTGTCTGCAACAACAGGCGGCTCAAATAAAAAAGAGTTCATGCTATTGCATTCAGCCCTTTGTGCAATGGGAGGGAATGCGATGTCAGTCCATAAGGATGAACTTACGTGTTATGGAACAGTGATGATGAATGTAGAGGTCGAGAACAGGATGGACATGGGTGACTTGTCCTCACTAAGCAGAGGTGAGTTGTTACCCACCACAGACTGTGTGTTGCAAATCACAAGGAGTTTCCACTGATATCAGTGGAAACATTGAAACATTTAGTTGAGAAATGGCTTCTAAGAGTGCCTTTAGAGATAAGTTTGCAAGTCTTTTCTAATACTTGGACTGTTAACTCCTAGATGCAAATGACAATTAGATTAAGGTTAGCAGAGGAAATGGGAGTTGGTCTTGTCACTGGAAGAAAGGCTGTCTTTCCCTGGGTCATGGCACCTAGCGGTTTTTCCAAAAGCCAGTGGGTTTGTGACCATGAAAGCTGTCAAAGGTAGTCTCAGCACAGAAGCATTACTAACAGGGCAGGGACACCTCAGCTGCATTTTCTGTCCCAAAGCCATCTGAAAAAAAAAAAAAAAAAGAATGTCAGGCGCGTGGCTGTTGAGAGCGTGGAGGGCTGTGCTGACTTCAGTGAAGTTGTGGTGATTGGCGTTTGCTAGTGATCTGCCCCAAAATATATAGTCATGGATTATTGGTTTTGCTGTGTGAATCCTTCCTCAAAATGGATTCAGAAAGAGGACAGGAAAGTTCATTGAGACCCAGTCCACCAACAGCTGTTGACCATTCCCATGAATACAGCTTTTGGCTCCGGAACTCTTAACCCACTAATTAGTGAAATTATAGGACAGGCAGGCGTGAAGATGATCACTAGTCATGTTCATTTCTTATGCTTTTCTCTAACATTCTCTAGTACCAGTTATCACAACTGAGACTCTCAAGTCTGCCCACAAACCTCACTCCTTATGAAGCCCTCATGGTCATTCCTGCTCTTCAGATAACCTTTTGTCTCTTTCTTTGTTCTGAAAGAAATAAATTTGAAGAGGTTTTGAAAAATCAACATATCAATTTCCATTTTCAAAACTGTAGTTTGTATTGGCAAATGACATAAAGGAATACAGATTATTATTCAGCTTCCTAAGTGTTATTTGCATGAAACTTTTCCTGAGAGAAGAAATCCAATGGAAAAATCTATTAATATTTTGCTGTATCTAGGATTCATTTGTTGCATGGAATATATTGAGTTGTTGGGAGTTTTTAGCGTGAACTTTTCTTCTGTTAAGTGTGACATGCAAAATAGAACAGTCCAGTTAGGTGCTAAACTCTCACTGATGTCAGCAACATCAGCGTATTGTGAAGTTAAGCCTCTTATTTACCTAACAAGCTTGCTATTTGATTAAGATTATCATTAGATCACTAAGTGTACTTAAAATACTGTGGCTAATATTGAAAACATCATAGAAATTAAAACTGTGAAATGCTACTGAATCAGGTAGTGTCACGACTTCCCAGAAGAAGGACATTGAGGGGCTGGAGCAGGTCCAGAGAAGGGCAACGAAGCTGGGGAAGGGTCTGGAGCACAGGTCTGACGAGGAACAGCTGAGGGAGCTGGGGGTGTTTAGTCTGGAGAAGAGGAGGCTGAGAGGAGACCTCATCACTCTCTACAACTGCCTGAAAGGAGGGTGTAGTGAGGTGGGTGCTGGCCTCTTCTCTAAAGTAACAAGTGATAGGACAAGAGGAAATGGCCTCAAGTTGCTCCAGGGGAGGTTTAGGTTGGATATTAGAAAAAATTTCTTCACTGAAAGAATGATCAGGCATTGGAACAGGCTGCCTAGGGCAGTGGTGGAGTCACCATCCCTGGAGGTGTTCAAGAAATGTGTAGATGTGGGTGCTTAGGGACATGGTTTAGTGGGTTAGGTGGTGTTGGGTTGACAGTTGGACTTGATGATCCTTGAGGTCTTTTTCCAACCTTAATGATTCTGTGATGGTTCCATGATTAACACAGACACACTTGGCTTGTGATAGGCCAAAATGGTTTTGTTCCTTTTCCCCTCCCTACTGACTGGAGTCATTCAGGTGGCAGAAAACAATGTAATATTTGCTCGTGCTCAAACCTATTATTTGCTTTTGTTTTTCTCCTACTTTCTAGAACCATTTCCCTAAATCTGTGTTGCTTTTCCAAGTTAAGAGAAATACTTCAAATAATCTGCTAATTTGAAGGGGATGTTTTGTGGTTTTTTGTAAAGAAAGGTCTTCGCGTGGAGGGAAACTGTGGTGGGGGGCTAGATGCTTCTCTTTCCAGGCAACGTAAACTTAGAGGGGCAAAGCCTGTTGTTTGTTTTCTCTGGTTTAATGGCTTTCAGCTGGATGTCTGTCTGCTGAATAATGACTGGGCTGCTACATCAGCCACTCTCTTCTACTGCAAAACATGTGTTCATTTACTGACAGTGACATATTGTGAGTTGGAATGAGCCTCCCCACTTTTGTTATTTGAACAGGATACATTGTACCGGAGCAAAATTCAATAAGGAGATGTGGCAGAAGAGGAGGATTGGAGGAAGATGAGAGTGTTTCTGAATGTACAGCATTAAAGAGACTTCGGTTTTGACATCACTTGTGCTGCTCATTATTTAATCATTCCCGTCATGAATATTTATTTTCTAAAGGGAATATTGGTTTGCAGTTTTTGAGTCCTACAGTTTTAATCTTTAGCATATACTTGTACTACAGAGTGATGTGGAAAAATAACAAACAGTAGAAAGCTTGGAGTACTCTCTCTAAAGTTGCTGGGAGCAAAATTTCAAAAGTATTTAAGCAGCATGTAGAATTTTCAGGTTCTGCTCTCATTTTGTCATAGGATTAAGTTATCTATGTCACAGAGACACTTCTAGAAAATATCCTGGTGTTTCTACAGCAGGGATCAGTGTTTGGATACACGGATACAAAATAAGTGTCTGTCTTGGGTTAGGACCACCACGACGTGGTCGCAACCCCCCTCCCGGTAAGATGGGGAAGGATAAGAAAAAAAAGTGGAACCTCGCGAGCTGAGATAACGATGGATTTTTAATAATACCACACAAGGAAAGCAAAAGAAAAGAGAATATAACAATAAGACAAGGTATAAAATACAATGGAAACACTGATACAATGAATATCTCACCACCGAGGGCTTCACAAAAAGAAGAGGGGGGGCCGTCTCGGCTAGCTCCCCCTTACATCCCAGGCATGAAGTCAGCATGGTATCGAATATCCCTTTGGCTATGCCTACCTCCCAGCTTCTGTGAGGAATTAACCCTATCCCAGCTGGACCCAGGACAGTGTCTTGGCTCTACCACAAAGTATACTGGTTTGTGAAATTGCTTTTTTTTTTTTTTTTTGGTGAATACAGTTGGGAAAATGCTTCATTAGAAACTAGCAGTAGCAAAGAAGAGAATAGCCGGTAACAATACAAGGATTAATTTGAAGACTGACCGGTTTTTGCTTCTGCCTCTGCCTGCCTCCACATGCCTTGCCCTTCGTTGCTGCTAACCTGCATGGTGGAGGCTGGTTGTACTGGAAAGCCTGAAACTGGTTATTATTTGTGTGATAGACTTCCATTTACTCAGGCTGGTGTTTGCAAGGCCTCTTTTGTTTCGCCCTCAAAGGCTTCCATCCCCATCTGCCAGCCTCCTGGGTGGACAGAGGTATTCTGGATAACCTGTGCAATGGCATTAAGTGTGCAAAAAGCACGAGGTCCCATGTGAAAGTTCATCGGCTGTCCAAAATTCCATTCCAGAAACGACAAAGCTATCAGTCTGGCAGGTGCCTACCCTTTCAATTTGCTGACAGTAGTAATTCCACCCCTAACTCTTTGGTAACACATTAGCATTAACTGTAATTTTTGCCTTTAGACAGGCTCTGCAGTACAGCACTGACGGTTCCTACCTTGTAATTGTAGGATCCTCATTAATCAAAAAGAATATTATGACATTGTGAGCTCACAAGAAAGACAATTCATGACTGACAGAATAAAGGCCTAAATTATGCTGCTTTGATGATTAGAGGTGCAAAATTGCTTTTTAAATTTTTTTTCCTTGTGAAAATAGGATTTAGCAGCTGTAAGAAAAAAAAAAAAACAACTTTGTATAATGAAAGTAGGGAGTGTGCAGAGGCAAGCAGTACCAGCTCTATCTAGAAGAGACCTTTATTTCCAAAGGAAATTAAAATTTCAAAGCTGTTTGGGTAGTGGTTTTTTATTGATCAACCTGAATTTAAATCAGGATCATGAAGAAAAAAAATATTTGTGAAGCACATTGCTGTAGCACTGTGTTTAGTAGTTCACTGCTGTTACCCTTTAAAATTACAGAAATTTATATATGGTTTTGGCCAGCTTTCAAAATGTGTTTTGACATATATGAAATGATTAATACTGAAACACATTTCATAAATTAAATGCAGTTATATATATTCTCCTTTGTTCACAAGGAGCTAGAAATACTGAATGATAAATGAAGGAGAAAAGAAAACAATGTTCACAGAATCACAGAATTATCAAGGTTGGAAAAGACCTAGAAGATCATCTAGTCCAACCATTACCAATACTTCCCAGCTAAATCATATTCCTCAACACAACGTCCAAACGTTTCTTGAACACTCCCATGGTCGGTGACTCCACCACCTCCCTGGGCAGTGTTAAAGCCAAATTTCTTCTGCTGAAGTTATGCAGGCAAACCCATCGAGTTCCTAGAGCAAACCTGAAGATTCTGTCAATAAGCACTGGTTTAAGTGAAACCAGTCCATTGGAAACTCTTGGGAAGGTCCAACACCCCCTAAAGACAGCAGACTCCCGGGGTGCTGAGTCGGTGGCGTGCTCTCAGAGGAGGTCCTGTTCCCTGTTCAGTTGTGTGTGATGGGCCCCATGCGTCTGAAGAGCTCTGATTAATGGGGAAATTAATCAAAACAGTGCTTTCTCTCCAGGGATTCCTTCCTCCAGAACTGACTGACTACAGCACTCACAATCTGAGTAACCTGTAACTTAAACAAGCCTTTAAGGCTCTGGGAGAGTCCCCAAAAGTGCCTCCTGAGTTGGGCTTCTTTCATGCCCAGAAGTTAAATGACCTATTCCAGGCACTGTTGTCTATCCATAGGTATTTCCATATGTTTTCAAGTATAGCCCTGACTGCTAAGACAGTCAGACTTCTTCTGAGTACTTGAAAAATTACTCCCCTCTCTTTTCTGGGAAAAAAAAAACAAACCCACAACTAGTTGAGGCAATGAGAGAAAATTGCCCAAATACGCATCTCTTCTCCAGATCAAGCATTTTGCATACTTCCCCTCGTCCATTGCTTTTGTATGCCTGAGATTGTGATGATGTGTAGGATGGTCAAAATTAGCCATTAAGCATAATTGATGAGGAAAACAGTAATTTTTTTGTTAAAAAAATATTTCTTGAAATAATATACATTCCTTCCTTTTTTTTTTTTTTGTAGTTACATAAATTATGTAAAACAAGTGTTTACAGAGTTTCTTTCAGGACTGACCCTGTGGCAGTTCATTAAATCCTGTTTTTTTTCATGTTTCATGCCATGACCTATAGAATATGTGCCGACCCTGGCAGTACTTAGGAAGCAATCTGAGAGGATACCTAAAATTTTGTTTTTCCTTTGAATTCAGGAAGGCTATGTGGAGATTCAGGGATGAATTCACAAAGGCGTTTGTCTTCCTATGGTCAAAGAGGAGTGATCAAGTAGGAGCTACTGAAGTGCTAGAGCAAGTTTGGTGTGACCAGATGAGGATTTGCTCCCTTTGCCCTGGCTGTGCTTGGGAAGCGAATCTCCCTGCTGCCCACCTTGCTGTGCTTGGGTTTGTCACATCTTCAGCATCAAAGGTTTTGACGCATAAATCTGTTCCTACGGCATTTTTACCAAAGATACTGCCTTGGCTGTTCCTTTCCAGCTGCAATCCAGTGGCACTTGGTGGTATCTCAGATCCTTCCAGGTGTCTTTGTAAACACCATTAAGAAAATATCTTCAATATCTGAATATTTTTTATGTATAACCAGCATTTCTGTCTCAAATGCTTGTAGTTGTGTTTTGCTGTCTTCAGGACTGGACCATGGGGAGTGATCTTCCGTCTCAGCCATTTCTTCAGCTCAAGCGTTCATTCATTCTTTTGAGACGGCTCCAGAAGCACACAGCATTTGGGTGGTGGGACTTCTGTGCTCGTTTCAGTGATCGCATACAGATGGTATGAAAACACGGTCATCCAGATGTTCCCATGATATAAAGACAAAACTATATGGAGCAGAGAATTCCTTCTGAGAGATTAAAAAAAAGAAAATGTTTCAACTAAAATCTCAATCCCTGATTTTTTTTTTCGTTCTATTTGACCAGTCCTAGCATTACCTGAATGAGACTCTTGAGACAAGTTGCCAGTGTTGCTTTCTCCAATTCGTCTCCTTAGAAGGAATGGCCACGTAATTGGGGTCAGAGAAATATAAGGCAAAAATATTGTTGTCTTAGTCTGCTTATCTTGAAGAGTCCCATGACAAAGGCTTTTTATTCTAACTTTTATTTATAAAGGTGGCTTTACTGAAGTACGGTAGAAACAGTGAAATCTCATCTGAAGATACCTGTAAAACCAAGCCTAAGGTAAAACTACCTAGGAAACGTGTACAATACATACGTTTATTAGTTTAAAAACTATTTAGAGTTAAATATGCACAGAGATTTTTAAAAATTATGTCTCCAAAGTGAAAGATTATTTCTATTGTTGGAAATTATGATTTTTCACTATTGTCCAACCCTGCAGACTTGCATAATTTCAGCAAAATAATCCGGCCGAAGACTTACAATGATTGATGCAGTAATGTTGTGGGTTTGGTTTTTTTTTCCTTTGTTAGTGGAAATTTCTCTTCCCTGATCTTTTTAACTGGATTGCGTGCTGCCTAATGAGCAGTATTACTGATGTCAGAGGGAGATGCGCCAAAGTGCTGAAGCCACAGAAAGGGTGTGAGAATTCAAACAGGAATGATACATGTTGGGTGGTGGTGGCTGCAGCTGTACAGATATCTCTTCTCGCCACTTGCCCTTCCAAACATTGGAATTCAAGATATATTGATAAACGTTGTTGGTTTTTTTGGTTTTTTGGGGTTTTTTAGGCGTTGTGCCCCTTCCTAATCATGTTTTAGTAACATGATTATTTCATTTTATCCAAATATTCTAATGTATAATATTAATTTATTAAATGACATTGCATACTAATAAGCATGATAACAATAATCATATGGTTAAAATAATAATAACTACAAAACCACCAACACCAATAAGAGCTGTAGTGATAACCAACCAGAGAGACAGTCCGATTGTTTTTACCATCAGCTGGACAAGTTTTCTTCTACGTCTTAGGAGCATTAAAGCAAAGTCAATGAAAACCTTTGGAGAGTTACTGGTTGCAGGGAAGAAATTACTTCCATTCTAGACTACAGAATGAAATGTATTTAATCTGGTTTAACTTCTGGCTGCTCAACAGCTTGGATGGGTTTAAGATTTCAATCTGCATATGCAGTATAGGTACTGTACTTGGTTTCATTAGATGTTTCTGCTTTTCAGTAGACTGTGTCTGCCTTGCCCAAAATTTCAAATTGTCTCTGTGAAAGCCACTGCTCTAGCAGATAGGCAACTGACAGGAAAGGGCATCATTTCACAACAATTTCCAATGATGTAAGTAGGGAAATACTAATGGAGATAATTACTTGCCAATAGCCCTTATTAAAGCTTTAATATGTTAGTCTCCATAATTAGTCACCCTGTATGAGGACAGCATCTGGCTCTTCAAATCTCTTCCCAAGGAAGGCACTGAGTTACAAGTCCAGGTTTGCACAGACTCACATTTTTAATGGTGTATATGTACTTTTTTGAAACCATACTAGGACAAGTTTTTTCCTCATTGTTACTTAGATTTTCACGTTTTGGATCTCCAGATCTATTCATTTAAGTGTGATATATTCAATAGCCCAGTTTACTCTTTCTTTTGCCTTTATGTCCCACCTCTTCCTAGTTCCCTGTCACAGCAGGCTCAAGTCTAATTCTGCTTTATGACATGAATCCCAATTACAACTAATCCTATTAAAAGCTCCAGTTATTTGAAAAACGTGTTCATTAGCAAGGACCCTAAAATGTAGAAAGTCCTATGAGGACTTTGTGAAGCCTTTGCAGAAATGTTTTACATTACTTATTGTTATATCGTTAAAAAAGACCTGATCGAGTAGGTTTTCAGATAATTCCACCAAAAAAAGGAAGTTAAATTTTAACACGTTCCTCCCCC
>WKFP01014749.1:313921-339780 GCA_011057875.1 Pterocles orientalis
CCTGCCATGGGCAGGGACACCTCCCACTAGCCCAGGTTGCTCAAAGCCTCATCCAGCCTGGCCTTGAACACCTCCAGGGATGGGGCATCCACAGCTTCTCTGGGCAACCTGGGACACTGCCTCACCCCCCTCACAGGAAAACCCTTCTTCCTAATATCTCATCTAAATCTGCCCTCTTCCAATTTAAATCCATTATCCCTTTTCCGGTTGCTACATGCTCTTGTAACAAGTCCCTCCCCGTCTCTCCTGTAGCCCCCTTTCAGCACTGGAAGTTGCTGTAAGGTCTCCCCAGAGCCTTCTCTTCTCCAGACTGAACAACCCCAACTCTGTCAGCCCGTCCTTGTATGGGAGGTGCTCCAACCATCTGCTCATCTTTGTGGCCTCCTCTGGACTCTCTCCAACAGGTCCGTGTCCTTCCTGTGCTGAAGACCCCAGAGCTGGACGCAGAACTGCAGGTGGGGTCTCATGAGAGCAGAGCAGAGGGGAAGAATTCCCTCCCTCGACCTGCTGTCCCTTTTGACAACATCTTTGTGGCCTCCTCTGGACCCATTCCAACAGCTCAATGTCCTTCTTGCGTTGGGGAGCCCAGACCTGGTTGCAGCATTTCAAGTGCAGTCTCACAAGAGCAGAGCAGTGGGGCAGAATCCCTTCCCTAGACCTGCTGGTCACACTTCTTTTGATGCAGCCCAGGACACGGTTGGTTTCTGGGCTGCAAGCGCACACTGCCGACTCATGTTGAGCTTCTCATCCACCAATACCCCCAAGTCCTTCTCCTCAGAGCTGCTCTCTATCCATTCTCTGCCCAGCCTGTATTTGTGCTTGGGATTGCCTTGGCCCACGTGCAGGACCTTGCACTTGGCCTTGTTAAATTTCATGAGGTTTGCATGGGCCCACCTCTCCAGCCTGTCAAGGTCCCTCTGGATGGCATCCCTTCCCTCCAGCGTGTCCACCACACCACACAGCTTGGTGTCATCAGCAAACTTGCTGAGGGTGCACTCCATCCCACTGTCCATGTCTCCGACAAAGATGTTAAACAACACTGGTCCCAGTACTGACCCCTGCGGAACACCACTCGTCACTGGTCTCCATTCAGACATTGAGCCATTGACAGCAATTCTTTGGGTGCCACCATCCAGCCAATTCCTTATCAAGCAGGGGGTCCATCCCTCAAATCCATATTTTTCTAATTTGGCCACCAGGATGTCATGCAGGACAGTGTCAAAGGTCCTTTTCCCTTTCTCCCACCTAGCCCCACACTGGAAGCATGCAGAGGCACCTCATTAACCCCTGTTATTTCATCTGGGGGCGGGCGGCCAAACCCTCTCCTTTCCACCTGGCTGGGCTGGGGAATGTGTTTGTCCCTGGGAGGAGGCACTTCACTAGATGGCAGCAATGCCACAGCTTGATGAAGTAGCCTTTGGGCATCCTTCCCCTCCCCCTGCTACCACCCCTTCCCCATGACCCCTGTCTACAACAGCGAGCTTAAAAAAAAATAAAAAAGGAAAAAATCCAATAAAATTCCTCTCCTGTACGTGGCTTGACAGAAAAGCTGTGAGATGCTGAATTCTGCACAGCTTCATCGTATTTCTCTGTGGTGCCTGTATATGTACATGCCTGTGAGTGTATCCATGTGTGAATGTAGATATATACACATGCATGTGCATTTATGTTTATGCTTACGATTTTCCTATAATTAGGAAGCATAACACTAATAGCTGAGTCTAACCCCTCTAGAGTACCAGGAAAGGGAGACCTGGCCCTGGGATGGGCCACCTCTTGGCTCCCAGTCTCTCCAGTGTCCCACCCCAGTAGTGGCCCCCAGTGTCCTCTGTCACTGCAGTGGAGGTTCTTGCCTCCCCCACAAATCTATAGGAACCAGTCAGCCAGGAATGGGCCTAGGAACACTTGGTAAAGGAAGACAACTGCTTCTTTGGAAGGTGCTAAAATTTGGTGGTTGTTTTCTGTCTCAGAAGCTGCCCCCCCAGGCAGTTTCCTGGAGCAGTTCACAGCCTGTCACAGCTGCAGCCAATTTCTGCTGTTGTAGTAGGATAGCTCAGCTAGTTAATAAATATCGTGCCACACATTTCATTGAGCCCAGGATTAAACATCACATCAGTGTAAGAGAATGTCACTTTTCCTGCCAGCTGCTGCCGTGTCCTCCTTCCCCACTGTGGCCAGTCACATATGGTGAGTGCAAGGGCTAGAGGCTGAGCATAGCAGGAAGGAAAGACAGAAAAAAAATTCTCTTAATGAGTCTGTTGGCCTCTCTAAGACAATACAGATAAAAAATATAACTTCGGATGGGGACTGTGAAAAATAACTTCAGCTCTCAAGGTTGCGTGTAGCCCTCTCTACTTCTGTGTGCCTGTGGGTCTACTGAGTTTGGCTGAGAGCTACCAAGTGTTTGAAGAAGCTGCACCTGAAATTTGTAAACAAAGACTTTCAGTGACCATATTTGTTACCTATATGTTATGAAGGCTATTTGAAGCTAAGAAGTGGACATACAGTTCTAGGCCAGTGAATCAGGGTTATTTCCTAGCTGTAGCTTATCACTAGGCTGTCCAAGATTTGCTAATCCTGCTTGTGTGAAGCATGAGAGAAACAAGAACAGGGTGATAGCCTGGGGAATACTGCTCCCAACAGACAGCACCCACAGGGGTAGAAACAAAAGAAGAAATTGTGGAGGCTTTGCAGCACAGCGTGGCTTCTTTGAGAACAAAGATCCTTGGGGCCACTCAGGCTGGAGTGGTCCCTTAAAAAAAAGCCCAGACTACTCTTGTCATTTAATCTGGTAGCTGCAGGAGCAACGGTGTGCTTTTATTTGGCTGGGTGCAGGCACAGAGAAGCACAAAGCCCTTTTTTCATAATGTGAGGGTGTTGGATGTGTGACTTTGTTCTATGAATACGTGTGTGAGGAGTTCTTGCACATGCAGCTCATCACCAAGTCTTCTGTTAGACTGTTCAGCTGAACAAAATGTGTGGCCTCAGAAGACTAGGTGCAGGATACTCACTTGCATGGGTGCTCATTTAGCTGTCAGAACTAAGGAACCGTATTCACTCTTGTTAATTATACTTTAGAAAATAAAATATACTTTACATACTACTCTCAGTCCATGGACTCTGACTGTACTGCAAACAGAACTAGTAGCAAAACAACAGTGGTATTCTAGCTAAAAGTGTGCCTGCATTTCTGTGTCATTACATTTTAGCTGAGGTGAAGAAGGTCGAGCTGCTAGAAATACGGATTTTTATTTTTTGAGATAAATTCCAAATACTCCGAGTAGTTTGTGAGTTGTTTCAATATCTGTGTTAACTTGTGGTTTAAAAATGCTGTAGTGTTGGTTATGACTTAAAATTTTATTTTCTGGCAGTGAGATTGAATGTGTGTGATTCTTTGGTGTAAGCGGGTTGTACGAGTGTTTGTTTAAAGTATGTTAGTTGAATAAATACTTATTCAAGGTTGGGAAAAATTCTTATCTCTGATATGGTGTGAGAGCAGGTCGGGATTGCTGTTCATGATGCAAGATAAAATGGCTCTATCCATGACAGTAATTAGCTTAAGAACTATGCTGATAATTATGTTGTGTTTTGTCATGACTTTATGGCTCAATGTCTACCTAATGTCCTGGTTCCTTCCAACAGATGCACTTGTATCATACAATGAAGACCTTTGTTCTCTTACAGTAAGCAGAGCCTAGAAAAGTCAGTTCATAGATCTGCTCTTATCAAAAGATCACATTTATAGAGGACAATTAAACACTTGATAAAATGCACAAAAATCTGAAAAAAGTACAGATCACTTCATTTGGGGGCCATCTTCTTCCCCACCCAGAAGCAGTTCTTGATTAGCTAGTGTTGTCCTGAGTGTTTGTAGAAGTTTGTAGAAGTTATGAATTATCTACTGCCCTTTACTTCATCCACATGACATTTTACCAGCTGAGACAGTGGTTCATGTCACACTTCCACAAAACCGTCCATGGGGTATAAGACTGAGTTATTGCTCTCACAATTTCACATGGCAAAGAAGCTGGGACACATGTTGGGTGTTGATAGGCACTGGAAAATGCAGAGAAGTCTCTCCTGGCAGCTTGCGCGGGTGATACGAAAATGGCAAAGAATCCTGGAAACCTTCGGGGATTCCTACAGTCATGGACTGTGTCGCTTGTCCTTTGCCAGAAGACACTGCTTAGTGTCTCACTGGAATGACTCCTTTCATGCCTTGGCTCTTGATGCTTTTACCCTTCAGAAGACTTTAGCAGGTTGGTGGAAACACATTCCAGCTGCTGAGGTACTCCAAATTTATCTTGGTTTCTAGACACTAAAGGGAATTTTCTGTAATAGTGCACTATTAAGATTTTTTTTTGGGGGGGAGGGGGGGAGGTTCTGGGAATGAAATGTGCCTTGTGCTCACAGCATTACTTGAAATCTTCCTCCAAACCTGAAATAGTGTTTTAAAAAACAAACAAAAAAAAGTGCAAGTGCATCAAAGGAGTAAGCTCCTGATTACAGTTTGGAAACACAGCTGTAAAAGAACACTGTTAAGAGCAGGAAGATGAAGATGTGGCAAGTGCTTGATGTGACTCCCCGATTCCTGCTGAGTCTGAGAGCTCCTCCGGGGCACATCTCAGCTGTAGGAGCCAAAGGGACACCATAACACTGCTGGTTCCCCAGGGTTGCTTGTTGGAGTATGCCTCTTTGAGGCACAGCCCCACTGTAGGGTTTTGAGGACAGCTCTGCTCCAAATCTGCACTTGTGGATGTATGATATTAATTTGAAAGCTAAAATGTGAATTCCCCTAGAATCAGGTTGCTTAGCTTTGACAGCTTGCTGGAGATGCATTTTCTTCAAGATGGCGTGTGTTCCTTTCTCCATGTCCCTTAGCCCCATGAAGGATGTCTCTCTGAGTATATGCCAAGCATGGCTTGGTTTTACTCTCTTGCATTCTTCAGGATTAGGATACAAAGCAATTACTTTGTTGTGGTTAGACCCTGGCCACCAAGAAAACACCACACAGCTGCTCACTCACCACCTTCCAACCTCCCCCCTGCCTCCAGGAATGGAGGAGAGAATTAAAGGAGTAGAGGGAAAAGAGACTCATTTGAGATAAGAACAATTTAGTAACTGAACTACAATACAATTGAAAAGAATAATGATGATAATAGTAATATATACATATATGCAAGTGGGGCTCAGAGGAGGAGGTGGCATCACAAGCTCACAGGAAGCCATAGGCAATTTGAGAAAAAACAGGAGGACCCTGAAGTCCCAGTTATGTGATCGTAGTTAAGTAAAGACAAACAAAACTGAGCATTAAAACAGAAGGGCAGAGCTTGTTTAGGAAGGACTGACTGGCAAAAAAAGAAGGAAATGAGGTGTGAATAAAAGGATGCCTACACCACATAGTCTAAGATGTGAGGAAAAATAGTCCTCTTGATAGTCTTAAGGTCATGGAAAAAAGAAGAAGGAACATGGATATTTTCATGGATAGTTGTCTACCATAAATCTATAATAAGCCAAGGGAATTTCTATCGCACCAGAAGGATCAGATGGATATGGATTTAACCTAGCGAAATTATCCAACGTCAAACTGTCAACAGAGATTTTTAACTACCTGTCAGGGATGGACTGCAGCTGGATGGTAGGGATTGTCCAAAATGTTATCAGACTCTGTTGGGATAAGCTTTTTTGTATGGATGGGGAACAAAGGAATTAACGGGGACATCTACCAAATTTTATTCTGACAAGGAAGTCTTGCAGAAAACATGAAGGAGCAAGACAGCAATTAGGAAATGATGGTTAAAGAAAATCAATTGCAAGAAAGTAGCCTTCAGTAAGTTGAGGAGTTTGATTTATGTTAGACCTCGGGAAAACTCTTTAATGGTGGAGATGGTGAAGCAAAGAGAGTGTTAAGGAGGAGTGTGGAGTGTGCGTTGCTGAGATTTGAGTGGATGAGAAAGCTGGGTTAGGGGGCTGGTGATCCTGCACTGAATCAGAGGTTGCCTACTTGTGGCACCTCCTATGCCCATTCATGATGATCTGACGATAAGGAGATGGTTATTGAATTTAGCAAGTAAGTCCCATCCCTGCTTATGCCTAATTGCCTATAATAATATTCTGTGTTCCTGTGAACGTAGCTAACTGTTTCGTAAAGCACTTTGAAACATCAGATGACATGAAAAATGCCATTAGCATTCAAGTTGCTCCCTCACAATAGACACCATTAAAAAAAGTACTGAAGTTGCCAACATTTTACCTGATATCCCTAAACTGTTGGGTTTTTTTAACCCCACTGTACTCAGCAACTGTTGTTTTTCAGACCACATTTGATGAAGAGGCAAGTCACTATTAAAATGTATATTTAAGGAAAGGATAGATCCATATTAAAGCAGTTGAAGAAAAATGCATAGCATGTTAAGAGAACACTATAAAAAGCGGCCTGGAATAGTTTGGAAGTGCCTGACAAATGGGAGTCTGCCAACATGGAAGGACACTTTTAATGCAATATTTATAGATATTACTTTACCACCACAAGCCATTGAGATCAAGGTCACCCAGTGGACTTCTAGGCAATGGGTCAAGACTTGAGCGGCAATATTGATAATAGCAGTTGACAGTTTCTTGGATACAGCTGGTATTTTTTCTAAGCAGCAGTGTTTTCTAACTCCTAATGAACAGTGGAAATCTGTTTGCTGTGAAACTGCTTGTGTCTGTCTTGGTCACAACTCATTAACTGTGGTCAGTCCCAGGCGTGGTGTAACTGCTCTCCCTCTTCCCTGCATCTTCCTGTAAATTAGCCAAGTAAATACATCTAATGAATACAACAGTTCTAGGTGGTTTTTGGTTTTGGTGGTTTTGGGGGTTTTTTGTGTGTTTGCTTGTTTTGAAGTTCCTCAGACCCTGGTTGTCATCTCACCCAGTTCTCTGCCAGTCATATTTTCTAAAGTCCCAAAGCTGAACACTTTCACTGTGCTGGGATCAACAATAACACAACTTAAGGTGTGACCAAGGAAAATAAAAGTAGTCTCTGTGGCTCCCAGCACAATTATTTCTCTGCCTGTTTTGAAGGGTTTCTGCTCCCTTTATAACCTGTTTTGGTGTTTTGGGTTTTTTGGGGGTTGTTTTGGGTTTTTTTTTTTGTTGTGTATGTTTGGTCCTCCCTTCCTCCCCTTAATGCTATTTAAAATAATTCCTTCTCAGGGGAAGATGGAAGGAAAAGCTGTTTTGATCTCTTTAGCTAAATCATGTTGTTATTTAGCAATCCAAGTCACATCTCATAAGGTGCACTGTGCGATTTTTATTTTTTTTTCCCCCCAAAAAATGCTTTTGCCTGACAAGGTCTCCTGACTGTGTAGAACCTTTCCTCATATTTCTTACTTGGAGGCTCTTAACTTCTTCCTGACCTGCTCCTGTTCCTTAAAGGATCAGTTCTCATTGCTTGCCTAGCACCTTAGTTTTCAGCCCAAACCAGTCAGTGAACTGCTGATGGAAGACTCGGTCAAAGTTTTATTAAATCCTATTTTTTTTGTCATTCCTTTTGTGTGTTTCTCTTACCACTGCATTTTCAGTGGTGTTAAACTAATCATGTTTATATGTTCATCTCATTTGGGATAATGCACTTTCCTTTCCAGAACAATCTATCAGCTTTTGTTAGTAAAAGTAATAATTTGCATTGAGAAAATAAGCAGCAAAACCAGGTGACTTCTTTTTAAGAAGAGACTAGTGTACATAAATGGTGTTAACTTTCTTCTGAGTGACCAGAGTGCAAACTAGCTTAATGTCTAATTTGAAGAAAGAAAAAATCTTGAAAATAAATTACCTCTTATAATCCACATATTTCTTTAAGAGTGTTTGGAAGGACTTCATTCAAAGTAAGTAAAAATCCCCAAGAGCATCCAGAGGTGAAAATTGATGGGTTCTTTCTGTACTTGCTTTAGTCACTGGGAAAAAAACCCTACAAGATCATACAAAGAAAGCTGAAATCTGGGCATTGCATCTGCCAGAGCTACTGAGTTTCCATGGGCTGCCAGATACTGTGGCATATTTTGCTCCTAGTAATAGTGGTGTAAATTGTTCTTATTGAAATTGAAGGAGTTACGCTGAAATTAATCTGGCATAATCTAGTGCAGACTTCCTTTCCTTCCTTTTCCAAAGCAATTTGGTTCATGTAATGTATATACAATAATTAAACTAACATGAAACAGCACATTTGTCCTTGAAAGGATTTAGGATTAGAAGACTTCTAGTCCAATTTTCAGGATGATTTCTGTTTATATGGCAAAACCACTTGCAAAAATAAGCTAGGGCAGTAAAAAAAAAAAAAAAGAAAAAAAGAAGGAACTCCACCAGCAGGACTTTGAACAGTTGTTTTGTAAAAGTTTGGCGTGTGAGCTTTTTTATTATTTAATATTGAATGATTTCCCTGTACTAATTGAAAAAAAATTATTTGGTACTCTGTGGTGGAGGACATGGCTCTAACGGTCAAAAATGCCATGTCTGTAGTCTGCAGGAAGCAGTGTGTGTTGTGCGACTCAGCAGTCAGTGATTTTGTGTTCCTGCAGATAAGATCAATATTTGTCCCTTGTAAACTGTGGCTTCCAATCCAATATTTATGTCAGTTTTAATGACTAGTGGCTACATGCATGCCTACAGAAGAGAGAGGGCTCTCTGTCTGCTGGGACAGCAGGGATCTGAGATTGCATGGCAGGAGCAAGGCATTAATCATGTTGCCGCCACTGAGCTTTGTTGGATTTTGGATTTAGTGTAGGAATGCTTCAGTGTCTCTGTGAAGAGAGAGGGTGGGTGCAGCCATGCGTATTGGGTCAGGTCCTTGTCTCTGGTCATGAAAGACCAGGGCTGGCTCCCACAGTGTCCCGCAGTCTGTCTGCAGCAAGCCCCAGCGTCTGGGAGCGGGTGTTGTTTGGTTTAGTACAACGCAAATGCACAGGGCTCGCCCCAGCTGGGCATGGCAGCAAGGCAAGCAGGTCGTGTGGAAGTGCGTGTGCTGGGGTACGCAGCCAGTGCTCCTGGAGCCATCGACGTGGACAGCCGGCTGAACATGAGCCAGCAGTGTGCCCAGGTGGCCAAGAAGGCCAATGGCATCCTGGCCTGCATCAGCAATAGTGTGGCCAGCAGGACTAGGGCAGGGATTGTGCCCCTGTACTGGGCACTGGTGAGGCCGCACCTTGAATCCTGGGGTCAGTTTTGGGCCCCTCACCACAAGAAGGACATTGAGGGGCTGGAGCAGGTCCAGAGAAGGGCAACGAAGCTGGGGAAGTGTCTGGAGCACCGGTCTGACGAGGAACAGCTGAGGGAGCTGGGGCTGTTTAGTCTGGAGAAGAGGAGGCTGAGAGGAGACCTCATCACTCTCTACAACTGCCTGAAAGGAGGGTGCAGTGAGGTGGGTGCTGGGCTCTGCTCTAAAGTAACAAGTGATGGGACAAGAGGAAACGGCCTCAAGTTGCTCCCGGGGAGGTTTAGGCTGGGTATTAGAAAAAATTTCTTCACTGCAAGAGTGCTCAGGCATTGGAACAGGCTGCCCAGGGCAGGTGGAGTCACCATCCCTGGAGGGGTTCAAGAAACGTGTAGATGTGGTGCTTTGGGACATGGGTTAGTGGGTTGGGTGGTGTTGGGTTGACAGTTGGACTTGCTGACCCTTGAGGCCTTTTCCAACCTTAATGATTCTGTGATTCTGTGACCCACCTGCCCAGCTGGCTCTACATCCAGGTGCACACCTAGTGCGTCTCTCCGCTGGTCCCTGTGCTTTGGGGGTGCAGTGACAGCCTTGGCTCTGCGTGAGCATAGCAGATGTCAAGCAGGATTTATCTGTCCTGGTGCTATGCTGCGGCAGAGCTGCTGTGCTCTCTGCGGAGCTGGGCTGGCCTGGGAGCAGTGTGCCCACATTTACACACACACCTGCAAACCTGACCAGGAGAAGGTGCCCCTGCAACTGGGACGTGAGGATCCAGCTGTGAGTAAGTAGGATTTAATTGCAGGTCCTCATGTGCTAAGGAATGAAATGTCCCATCCAGGAGTTGCTTAACAAAATGTGTTTGAAGTGGCAGATGAGAGGTAATGATCACTAACAGCTACATCACCACATAGCACATCATCCCAGCACTAACTCCACATACAGTCTCAGAGCTGAACCCAGGCTTTCCCCACTCACCTGTGTCAGGAAATTGCATCGCCTGACATCGAGGATTGCTCCTGCAGTATTTCTTTCTTATATAGCATAGAAATCAAGGCTCTGCAAAACGGATGGCACCTACCCAAATATTTATCTTTCTGTATTTTTCACAAGTGATTTCCATCCTAAAAGTCTGAAGGTTGAAAGCTTGTGGGCAAAGAAAAGCTTGGATGAGGACCTTTTCAGCAGCTTATTTACAACACCAAACAGGAACGTATCTCTTTGCACGGTATTTAAATTAACCTTGCTAAATTTAATTCTTGCTTTTAAGTTTGCTCCAACATTTGTACGAGTTTAGGTTTTTTTTATATGTAATTTGGAAGACCTGGTGATCAATTAATGTAGTGAGCTCGCTGATTTTCACGAGCAGAAGTATCAAGTGTTCCTTCACTGTTTGCAAGGTGATGCTCTCTTCTGCATAGTCCTGCCCACCATGATCATGCCAAGTATCTCTGATAACCACTGCAAGGAAAAAACATGTTTGGGATAATTTTCAGCTTGCTTTGTTTTAATTGATTTTATACAGTTTTCTGGGTATAATTGCTTTTTCATAATCAAGTCTTTTTTCCCAACAAAATCGTCTATACAAATAAATCCAAGTTGTCTCCTAAAATCTGAAATCTGAATGAATTTATCGAAGGTGAAGGTGTAAGACTCCTCTCCCTTACTGCCTGGAGCTGTGTTCAGCTGTGTGTTGCTGCGGGGAAGAAGAGTTAGCTTTACACTGCTTTTACACCTCTCTCTTCTCAGGGCCCTCTGGGAACCCTGTTGATCCCTGGCCTCCTTGCAGTAACTCCAGAGGTCTGGTTTGTGCCCCATTCCCTGTGGCTCCCAGGAGACTGATATCCTGCAGGGGGGTGTAGCATTGCTAAGATGTGGACTCTCTCTGGCTCCTGTTCCTTCCTCTTGGTTAAGCCTCTTGCAGTAGAGGCTAAAAGAAGATTTGATGTCACTGGGAGTCAAGCATGTGGAAGTCAAGGTGTTCTCCAGCTGCTGTGTGCTCCTGGGTAAGCACAGAGCACCTGGGACGGGACGGAGGCATGAGGTTAAGCCTCTGCAGCACACCGAGGTGGATGAACTGAACACGAAAAGGATTACTGACCTTGCATGTTGCATGGGAGACCTTAGTGAGAATTCCTAGTATGAACTAGGTTTTGCAGAAAGTTGAAGGGAATGCTGCTAGAGAGAGTGGCAGAGAGTCTGGTGGATGTTGAAGTGAGTCAGTAAAATAAACAGAGTGAGTGCCATTCCTGGAGATGATGTCAAGTGAACGCTGTCATTTGAACCTACGTTGGTGTGGCATCATTCCTATTTTTCCCCTTTTTTAGATCTACCTTCCACTGTCTCTCTTTCATGGTATTTCAGATACTCTTGCTACACCAACATATTTAAAAGAAGTGAAAATCATGGAAATTAGGGAAGGGCTGTTAAATCTAGACTGAGTGTTGAATCAGAAAACTGAGCTCAGTTTTTTAGTCCAAATTTTAATGTTGCATCACTGGTCTACCTATAATAAGAGCAGATGATTCACTCCTATGCCAAGGAAGATTTATTCTTGCTGTTCTATGAATTCTGGTGTGCTTGTCCTGTCTATAAGCAAATACCTTAAATGATGATATATTCCGTCTATACCCTCCAGAGATTATGCTGTGAGCTGATACATTGTATTGTTAATGCATATTTTTTCCTAACAAATAATTCTGCATGAGGTTCACTTCCTTTTTTTTTGTTGTTTGTTTGGTTGGTTTTTTCATTGTATCTATCTCAAAATCTTTTCCTCTCTTTGTGATTATTCTTGGACATTTTATCACATATAGTTGCTATGTCAGGAAAGAGATTACCGTGTGAGTGGATTTCCTGTAATAACAGAGCAAGCATGTATTTCCTATGCTTGTGGTGGAACAGCTAATGACCAAGCCGTTGATAAAATGTGCTCTATTCACTACTCATATTCTACCCATTATGTTTATTTTTAAAACCATTGGTGTCTTTCCCACCAGCCATGTTGCTCTTGTGGTTCTTGTGACTCTCGGAAATCCTGGATGGAGATGTGCCAGCTGTAATGCAAAGGCAGAACAAGCTGAAGGTCTTGGTCCCTACCACACTCTGGGGCAGGAGACCTCCAGAGCGAATGGCAAAGGGAACGCAAAGAAAAGTAGCTATGGCTTTTGCTTACTGAGTCTGAGCTCAGTAAGCTCTGGGCATTGTAAGTCTGGGCCCAAATCTTGGACCTTGTTGCACGTTAAAGGTGTGACAGCTGGTGATGCTGTTGCGTTAACCAGGAGCTGCTTCTCTCTGCAGTAAGTTGCTGGTGAATGTGGTGTCATGCCTTTAAACACTGAGCAGACCTGCTGTACATAAATACAGAGAACTTTAAAACAGCCAAGTCTTAGACAAGACAAGTGTGTGGCACTGTTAAGGGATGGTTACAATTGGTATGAGACTGACTGGCAAAGGGTTTAATTCACAGTCCATGTGTGCAAGGGACAAGCACTGTGGCTGCCATGATTTTACCTGCTGGAGCTTCAGATGAATAAGTCAGGGAGCAGGAGATGCTCCTGGGCAGATTTAGATGAGATATCAGGAAGAAATGTTTTCCTGTGAGGGTGGCGAGGCAGTGGCCCAGGTTGCCCAGGGAATCTGTGGATGCCCTGTGGAACCTAGAGGGGTTCAAGGCCAGGCTGGCCTTTGAGCAACCTGGGCTAGTGGGAGGTGTCCCTTCCCATGGCTGAGGGGTGGAACTTGATGACCTTTAAGGTCCCTTCCAACCCAAACCATGCTGTGATTCTGTGATTTCTCCCAATTCCATCAGCTTTCATGAAGCCATGCTGCCCGCGGGGTTGGGGAACTGATCCAGCTCAAACCTCACCCAGGAAAACTGAGTTATGCTTTTTGTGGCAGCTCATTCTTAGGCTGGCTTGAAATGGTAGAAGCTGCCAACTCAGCGTCCTCTCTCTAGGCAATGCTCATGCTGAAAGCCTGAGTGACAAGCAGAATAATGGCGTTGTCTGCAGGGATTGAGAAATCAAGTAGGGGAGGAGGAATCACAGCTCTATTTTAAGCACCCTGAACTCCAGTTGACAGCTAACCACCCCACTGTGAGGAGATGCCAGAGAAACAGGCCCAGATTTTAGCCTGCAGAGGAAGAGACAAGTCTGGAGCAGAGAGAGAGTCTATAGGTCATCAGGATAGAGAGAGCAGATGAGTTTGGATTGGTGCATAAAATTACTTGCATTTTTTTCTTGCCTTTATCAGAATTCTTTCCAATATGTCAGTTGATACATATCTGTTAGAGAATTGCTTCACACTCAGCATATTGCAGCAGATTGATCTGCATCAAGATCATGACGTGATGTCCTGTATCTGGAGATCTAAACTGTGCTGGCCCCTCCTCTGAGTTTGGGGTGTTGTAAATTCATGCTCCGTTTGCTCTTTTCCATGCTTCTACTCTGCGTGTTTCTACAGTTTGGATCATTTCTCTTCTAAGAGATTAGCTGATCATTTTCCAGGGTGTATTTCTTAATTTCTCCAGGGACTCTGAATTATTTCTTGCTCTCCTTGCAGTGACGTATGAGCTTCTGATTGTGCGAGAGAAACGAGGTTTGTGTAACCTCATGGTACGTACACCTTACAGAACAACAACCCTTGTGGCACAACCACATATGCTGAATTAACGTAGAAGATAAGATGTTCCTTTTCAGCAGTAATGATTGGCTGAGTACTTCAGATTGTCTAATTTGCTGCTTAGCCTGTCTGGCCTCTTCTAGTTTCCGTTTTCTTCCCGTATATACCTTGAGACATTGGAAGAGTTTAGTTCCTATTTCCTTGGTGGTAACAAACCTTATGGTTTTTATATAGAAGTGATGAGGAATCAATGACGTGTTTAAAACAGTGCTGTCAGTACTGTACGGTGACTTAAATGTCTTACCCATAATTTACAATACATTTACAGGACATGACAGTTCTATTATCAAGCATCACAGATTACTGCAAACATAGACTGTATGCAGGGATATAAAAATTGTCCTTATAAATGGTTTAGACATGCTCTGAAAACATATTTAATAAAATGAGTAACCTTTATTGTTGACAAAAGGTAATTTGCTGGCTGTTGACAAGTTATAAGTATTTAAAAAGCCGTTTGAAATAAATGGCACTATTTGTGGATATACAATGAACGATCTAGTAGAATATTAGGAGAATGCTGTGCATTTGAGAGGGTATTTTTCTAATCAAATTTAGAATTGTAATTCTTTCATGATATTTCCTTGGAATAAAAACTGCCTTGAAATTTGTAGATTGCTTTGATCGTCCTTGAATATAACAAACGAGTAGAGCCACTTGGAAGTGGTGTGTGTGTTTGCAAACACTTCTGTAAAATACAGAAATTTAAAAAGTATATGACACACTAGTGAAAAATAAAATATTCCCAAGTTTCCCCCAAAAAAAGTTTTCAGTTTGGTAAACTGCTATATTTTTTTTTTATCCACTACGATAATATAGTGTTATTTAAGGAATAAAATTGGCTGAAATATGAGAGAATAAAACACTCCCTGGAATAAAATAGTGGAAACAGAGGAGTTATTTTTCTGATACATTGAAAGAAAGGTTAAAAAGTCAGTGAGTTGAAGACCTTCTTCCTGGACAAACTGAGGAGTGAGAAAAGACTGGGGGGAGAGGCATGAAAACAAGAGAGAATTTCTTCATCTTAATTACAAAAAGTCTCCATTTTTATTAAGCTCTTTTCCAGTCAAAACTATTTTGCTAGGAGGAATTTTATCTGAAATTGCTAAGAATAGATAGCCACCTTACCTGAATATGAGATTAACCCACTGCTGTTTATTCATAGATGGAACGGAAAAGTTATAAATCAGTTGTTTTTTTTGTTTTAATTTTCTCTGTTAAAAGTATTTATTAGTGTTTCCAGGAAGAAATCAGGGGTGGGGTGGGTTTGGTTTAGTTTGGTGTGTGAGCGTATTGTACCGTGCAAGGTTCATTTATTATTGAATAGACCATAGCAATTTCTGTGCACGTGTTCGCTAACAGTGAAAATATCCTCATGGGCTCACCTAGCTGAAGAAGCTGGTGGAGTTCTTACTATAAGCATGATATTAGTATTATTCAACATATTGCATTGATACATATGTGTGTATATATATATATATATAGTATGTTGTGTATGTTTGTATTCTTTAATATATTGCACTGTACTTCTTTCCATGCTTCCAAGCTGTGCCAAAGTTAATATCCTGTCCCCTAACTATACATGTAGCCCCTCTCCCTTTCTTTTTGGTGGGATCTGGAAGCAAAGCACAGCAATGGTAGCCAGCTGAGAGCCCTGCTATTTTAGAGATCCAAGGTTGAGTGCTTCCTGTGTGGGAGGAATGCTGCTCTTTTGTCCTCTCGATGTACAAATAAGGTGCATATTTGCAAGCAGAGCAGACTGGGACAGAAAGCCCTTCGTTAAATGAATGTATGTCATTCTGCAGGTGCCCACCTTTGCAGAGCCCTGGGGTAGACTGAGGCGACCTCCATGCCTTGGGTACGTTCCAAGGTTCCCAGGGCAAACCATAGTGCGATGGTGTGTGGCAGGCAGCGCCCAGTTATTGCCAGTTCCTCATGCCTGTGTGCTTGGGCCCCACACTCTTGAAGTCCCCCAGGAGCTCTCAGTAAAGGGGGTCTCTGGGTGTATGATAGTTTTGGCCAGTGTAGCCAAATCTGAGGGAAAAGATGAGCATGAGGCTGGAGCTTAATAACAGTTTGCCTGACCACTCCTGACCCTGCCCTCTTGCAGCTCAGCTCATCTGTCCCTGCATGTGTTTTACAATCCAAATTACCTGGACTAAATACTCCGCTGTCTGGGAGGACCCTTACCTCCTGCAGCGGATCTCATCAAGAGTTGCAGAGAAGTGACTTTCCACTGCCCTGTGGATGTAAAAGTGAGTTTTATATGCAGAACAGAATGATAGTACCTTAGAACTGACCTTGAGAATTGCTTTTTTTTGTTTGGTTTGTTTTGTTCTGCTTCTTTTTCATTCCATGCAGGTACTGAGAGACAAAGGCAGCTCTCTGTTTTTAATTACCGTAAGTAGCTTGTAAGTAGCTGGAACAGCTTTTTATGCAACCTGATTTGAATATATTCCAGGCTGCAGATAGACACCTATTTTAAAGGCACAGCATGCTCATCGTGGCTTTCTGCCAATCAAACATTTGTCTCTTGCGAGACAGTCCTAAACAACTTCTGCTCCTTCCTCAATTTGCTGTCTGTCTGGCTGATGGAAACGGCAGGGCTTCTCCCCGTCACCCTCCCCTTGCTTTTCCCCTGAACCAGTGTCACCCCATGGCAGGAGAATTCAGAGAACAAGGCGCTGATTGTGCTGCTGGCCCCAGGGCTTGGATAAGGACCCCCGAAATGGAGCAGAGCACAGTGTAATTCCCCGAGCATCCCTGACTTGCCACAGTTCCTTGGGGTTGATATGGAGGTGAAGAGGGGTTTTGTTGGTTTTATTTTCCTTTTTAAATTTTTGGAGCTCTCTCAAGACTGACAAAAATTAAATCCAGATTTTTTTTTTTTTTTCTTCTGAACTCTGGGCAGCCAGATTGTGTATCTAGATTGTGTGAGTATTGTGGTCTGGCCCTGTAACAAAAACACTCAGAGACCTAATCTGAAGCAAAGCTAACATGATAAGTGCATGGAAATACTGATTTTTCTGTTCTGTCTCCATGGCACAGTTCTGGGGAAGCTTTGCTGCTATATCAGATGAGCAGTGAAGCACCCAACACTATGGAAGACTCAACTGAACCTCAATGTCTTTTGCTCTCTCTCTTCTCTTACGTCTTGTTGGGTTCCTTTTTTGCTTGCTGGACTATAGGCTCTAAGCATTATGAAGAAAATCCTCTAAATGTTCTCTCTGGGCTACTGGAAATATTCTAACTTCTCGTTCCTGATTTTGAGACTTTGGCCCTTCTGGATCCTTTATGGTTTTATGTACATTTTAAAAGACATTTCTTTAGCCAGTGACTTTGTCTTAATTCAGTCAAAATTTGTCTGCTGGCCATCTGCGGCAAAAGCACATAGTGATATCGGTCCCACAATTTATGGTTCATTGTTATTTGTGGTTTCTAGAATTTTTTCCACTTAAGATTTCAGGCAAGCTTTGCACAGCCAGCTTTGCTAAACTTTTGACCCCATGATGAAGAAAAAAAGTGTCTTAATTCAGGAAAGTAGCATGCAGAGCACTTCCTCTGAAATATTGCTTCTGATAGTTGGGTTTCTTAGCATTATCTTTAATATAGCCAAATGTAGAATTCTTATTTCCGTTGGAAACAGAAGTTATTACTGATTGTCTCTCATTATTGTTGATGTCTTCCGTAGTCAGCCATCATCTCAGAAACTTTGGGTGCAAGATACTTTTTCATGTCTCTCTGTTCTTCCTTTGCTTGGCTTAGGTGAGATGCAACACTCCTACTAACTGAGGAAGGGAAAAAGAAGGGAAAAGAAAGGTTTCTCTCCCTTTGTCTTCTTTTTTTCTGTACATTTTGTTTCTGACTGAGCCCTTTGGAAGAGTTCAAGCTGTTGAAGGAGATCGGCCATGGCATGGAACACTGTTTTCTCCCCCATTCCTTTTCTTGTTTACTGTTGGCTGGTTTTAACTATTGCCTGTGTCTTTTCCTAGGATTTTGTTTGAAGAATGAAATGGTTTTTATTGAAATAATCATCTCCAATGATAACTCGCTGCCTGCCAGCTGTGCCTTCCCTTTCTGTGGTGTCCCGTACATGGTATTCAGATTCTTGATACTCTGGTCTCTGGACAGTGATAGAGATGAAGAATCAGAAGATGCACTGTTAGGTTGCTCAGCACATTTCCTTGCCAGTGTGGACATAGGTTGTTCTCTAGTTCTTCCTATATTTCCTAATAATATCAACTACATTCTTTTGTATTTCCATTTGTTTAGTTTATTTTCTTCTTCCTTCTCTAAGTCCCAAACACTAAGGCAGTGCACTTCTAACCTTTTCCATTTTTCTACTATTATTAGTAAAATAGATGTTACCCATAAAAATGCCGTCTGCCTCTCTGACTTGCTCTTTTGCATGACTGTAAGTCTCCTTAATCTGTTCTATGACAGCACGTGTCTAACTACAGAAATCGTCTCTGTGCTTGATGTTTATGCAGTTCAGATATGTTTAAATATCTGTCTTTCCATCTTTGTAAAATGTTTGCCCTCAGCTTTTTCAATTTTTCCTTTCAAGGCAAGTTTTCCAGGCCCTATGTCTTTTTGTTTGTTTTTTGTCTTTTTTTTTCAGAAGTAACAATCTATCAATGCTAGAGCTAGTTAGGAATTTTCCAATGAAAACCTTCTTTATTTTGTTTTTTAATTGAAAAGTATTTTTTTGCAAAACTAGAGGCAGTCCTCTTGCAGAAGGTGTTTACTGCCCCTACCTCCAGATATGTTTTTGGTTCATATGATCTGAAGAGACACATTTAGTTTTGTGAAACCAAGTGGAAGCTTCTTGCTTCTGGTTAATTGGCCATAATATCTAAACTATTCTTAAACAGTTTTTTATGGAAGAATTCAGACACCTAATCACACAGCAGCCCATCATCTGGTTGAAGCACTATATTGAAAATCCCAACAGTGGAAAACGATGGAAGATCATGAGAGATACAAATTGGCCAAGGCTTCCTCCTGAAGGAAAAATAAAACAACCCTAGATATTATGTATAGTGGCCAGTAAGGAAGAAAGATGATTCATCAAACTAAGATGAATATTGGTGGTATTGGCTGCCTTTCCCAATGGCAGCATTATGCAGTAGTTATGATCCAGGCAGCTGTAGGTGCTCCCTAGTTTTGAACTCAGAAATGTTCTGAACGACTTCTCGCTGATGCAGGTCAGCAGCAGGTTCATTCATTACTATTATTACTGATTTCCCGGAAAGATGCACTTAATTAAGCTGGCTGCTACCATCACATGAATTTTAAGGCAAACTGCTAATGTGAGCTATTTATTCCACGCACAACTGAACACACTACCAGTACTGCCTATGATACTACAAAAATGTTGTTATTATTACTAAGAGTGTGTGCTAAGAGACTGAAGACATTTTGTCGTTTGGCATCCATAAGGTTTAAAATATGCTGGCTAGGGTTTAGCTTTAAAAAAAAGCCTTAAAAAAAAAGAATAATTGTTACTAAATTATCTCAGCAGTCCTAAACACGTTGTGTTGTATCAGGGCAACAGGACGACTGTTTTAGCTGACTCTAGCACCTCTCTCAAGGCACTGTGTTTACTATATTTCCCTCTTTTGCGTATATCAGGCTTACTTATGTATTTACTGCAACACAGGGTATGCTGGGACAATCCAGAGGAAAAAAAGAAAGCTGGGGGATGGAAATTCAAAGCCTTAGGACTGGCAATAACAAATTCTCAATTATATTGCCATGTGTTTCTTCAAAATCCCCTTGCATACACAGGGCTCCTTGAGTGAGCTCATTATCTCCTGGTATGTAGGAATGGATTTTGCCATTGCTCAGCCAACACTAATGTATTTATTACTCATCTTTTACTAGACCAGGCTTTAAGCTGTGTAATGCTTTCTTTACCATTTCATTGTTTATTTGTTTTAATGAATACCCGTGAGCTGGAGTCTGAATGCAGACCTGTTGTTTTACTCATGCTTGGCAGGAAAGACTTCAAAAGAAAATATCCTTTATTTTTTTCAAGGTGTTAAAGTCTCAACTAGAAGTTATTTAAATGGCAGTATTATTTCTTCTCCTTTGCCAGATATTCCCATGCAAAGATATTGGAGCACTTAGCACTTTGCAAAATGAACCTTTTTAAACATTGTTTCATATCACGGTGGTAAAACCAGGCACAAACAGGCACAATGAAAATCTTCATTCATTGCTGCTTCAGTTCACTCTGGAAAATAAATGTACCCGATCATTGCTAGTGTTATTTATGAAATACCAAATTTGAAATTAGTTAATATATCTGAAAACAATGACTCTGAGAAGGTCTTAAAAACCCCCTCAATTGAACAGGGTGTCCATGTATGATGTTGAAGTTAGAAGAGCCAGTTCGACCCTTAGAAACCAAAGCAGGGAATACCAAAAAGTGAAAATAAAGTTATTCTTCCTCTAGCTCATTCTAGTGAGACCTGGAGTGAGGTATTTTATATACCATTCCATATTCATTCAGTGAAAAAAAATGCAGGAAGACAGATAACCTAATTCGCTGTAGTATATCTAAGGAAATTCAACCTATTGCCTTTGTACAAGAAAATAAGAAACCAAAAGAGATTCTTTAATCATGCTCCAAAATACCAAAATGGGAGGAAGATTCTTGAGAAGCAGGGGTCTAACCAACAGATTACAGTATAACAAGGTACAAAGCTAAAGCAAAGGCGTGACACCATAAAAACCAGAAAGCAGAGGATTGTGGCAGTTAACGAAGTCAGCCATTTGGACAAGTGACTTAGTGATGCTGCTGAATTCAGTCTTTCACCCAATCTGCTCTCTAGCCAAAGGCGGGAGAACGGATCAGGCCATCCAAATAGCCTCTTTCTACCAACACTATCCTCAAATCTGCCTTTTGGTGTTGGCTAGGCCAGGCACCAGCTCCCCACTGTGTGGCAAGGGGACATTGGGCTCCTTTCCATCTGGGGCTCTTGTTGAAAAAATATCCCAGCACTTTCATTTTCCATTTCTCATGCATTTTGTTGACTGGGCTCACAGTTGGGACTGAGTCAATTGTTGTAGAAGTATCCGAGTTTGGCGTATATTCAGCTACAAAAAGTTGAAAATAAAATGTTGAGAGAAATCAGTGGGAGAATGGAAAAATCATGCTGTATAAGTCAGAACACGTTCACCCTCTGTGAAGTTGAGGTTAATGATAAGAGGCTTGTGCATCAGTGAAAACAATGGGATTTATTGACAGTGCGTGAAGTTTCTGTTATTGCAACGCCGGAGTGTATACAGGCGTGTAACTGTGGTAAAGTGACACGAGCCAGGCCAGACCTTGATAGGCATGTGAATTCTGCCAAAAGACTTCAATATGACAACTGGCAAATGTAGAGACTGAACGGAGGGAGAAATAAACAGTGGAGAAAGCAGCGCTGGGGCTGCACTGGCCATGTGCTCCGTAAAACAAAAGCAGCTTGTGTGGAGCTCCTGCATTAATGTTCCTGTTGGGTCAAATTCCACCTACTTGGTTATTGCAAAAAATCCTGTCCAGGTTGGTCTTCTGTTGAGGTAAGTGGTAAGGAACAATAATAATTAGTAATAAAATAGCTGAGGCTGATTAGGTTGCCTTAGGACAATGGTCTCCCTGGCTGTATTTTTACTGGTATAGAATCATAGAATCACAGAATGGCTTGGGTTGGAAAGGACCTTAAAGATCATCCAGTTCCAACCCCCCTGCTGTGGGCAGGGACACCTTCCACTAGCCCAGGTTGCTCAGAGCCTCATCCAGCCTGGCTTTGAACCCCTGAAGGGATGGGGCATTCACAGCTTCTCTGGGCAACCTGGGCCACTGCCTCACCACCCTCACAGGAGAGAATTTCTTCCTATGTCAGCTCAGCGTTTGTTCCTAAAATAGGCTGTCTGGATGTGGGCGGCCTCTTGACACCAGCCTTGGACCTGGGCTGACCTGTGAGACATCAGCAAGCACGGCTCTCGTACAGGACTTCAACACGTCTTCTGGTTCAGTTGGCCGTTTTGAGGAGCAGCAGGACAGAGGAGCTTCTCTAGCTGTGTTTGTCTGGGCTGCAGGTAAAAGGTAAAGCAGCTATGTACACTTTCCCAAAAGGATTGTAGAATCTTTTCAAATACTATTTTCTCACCAAGAAAAAGGGAAAGACTGCAATATCAGATACAATGCGAAATCAGTGCAGTTTACTGAAAATTAATTTTGAAGAAATATTAGGTTATTGAGAAAAAAGGATTATTTTTTTTTTTATTTTACACAGAACAAAGCTCATTTCTCTTGGGTCTCATCACCTGAGTGGAAAAGTGTGGTGAGCGGGACTCTGAGCCTTACTGTGTGCTCCTCAGCTGTTCGGTACTTTTTTTGGTGACTCTCCAATGCAAAAATGCATAAGCAAATTCTTCATCTGGAACCAGGAACCAGGTATCCCCTCAAACCAGAGGCTCTACTGTTACCTAGACCAGGGTCGGGCTCTGCCTTTCTTAGTCTCTGTCTCTCGCTTGCCCCATGAAGATGAGGCTCACAAGAAATGGAAGCGGTTTGATCCCAGCTCAGTCCTGGCTTCCTCTTGGGATGTGGAAGCAATCCCATTAAGTCCCCTTAGGTTGAGAGGAGCCTCAGAATGGTTTCCAGCTCCCTGAGTAAATGCTGTGCTTCAGAAATTATTTCACAGAAGTGGAGAGTAGCAGAAGTATGCCCATCGAGATGGGCTTTTGGATTGAAATGTCTGAGTGAATTAATGAGAAATTCGAATGCACCAGGCCAGTCTGGGCTCTGAAGTGGCATTTGGAAGTCTCTGCTTAGGTGTCTTGGGAGCTCAGTAGTCAAAGTGGAGAAATCAATTTCTTTCAGGTACTTCCAGGTCTGAGGAGGTGTCTGAGAATAGTTTCTCAGAAGTCCTCTCCAAAGATGAAGCTCCTAGTTCCTCTCAGGTGAAATAGAGGTAGAATTTAAGTGAGAACAATAAATCTCCAAATTTTTCTCTCTTTTTATTTTTTTTTTCTGACAGTTCTTATAATCTGCCCTCCAAGAAGACTTGATCATAATACATGAAAAATAACACAAGTTCTTTTCCTGTAACTTAAGGGAAATGAAAACACCTGAATGTGGCCAGCAGATATCTCAGAGATGTTCCCAAGGTTCATCAGGGCCATGAGAACAACAAATTGCCAACACAGGACAACTTGTCTGAGACTGTCACACCTTGTCACCATTTTGTGTTGTCATTCATTGTGCTGAGCCCTGCAGGTTACTGTTTGTGACCCTAGAAGGTCTCCACCAGTGCACTTGCTGCATCAGGTAACCCCACGGTTGTCTTGGCTACTGTCTCTCAGTCCTGGTGCCATAAAAAGTGGTGATAATGACTGTGGTTTTGCGTATGGCCAACAAACCTTGAGAAATAGGCTTCATGGAAATGGATATATTTAAAAGGCTTCTGCAGTTTTTTGAAGAAGTAAAGATGTTCCATGTGAAATGGGGCCAAATGGCTTAATGTGTTTTTTTTTATCCACAGCTTAAATGGAGGCTTCAGAAAAATGAAAGGGACACCTTTAAATGATTGCTAGCCATTTTCTACTGACCTCTTTTCCTGCTTTGGAAAAATCATAATAATTATTTTTTATTATTTCTTTCTCAAGTGGCTTTTTATTTAAGCAGATGCTTTCATTTGTAAAATGGAAATCTTTTTTATTGTTATTATTATTTTCAATAAAATGCCAGGCTCTAGTGAAGAGAAAATGCAAATCTAAAATCACTCATCTCCTCTTTCTTGCAGACACAAAAATCTTTTGTTCCTAAACAGAAATTAAGTGGGGGAGAAAAACATCCCAACCCCATGACTTGAAAGAAAAAGTAGCAATACTTATCAAGCTCTCCCTCTCTTTCCTTAGTATTGAGAAGGCTCAATTATATTTTCTTGTTGGCATTAAGGTTCTTAATTATGCAGTTGCCCGTTTATTTTGAATAACCGAAGAGCTGTGCCAGAAAAAGGAGCAGAGAGGGAAAGAGAGAGAGAGAGAGAGAGAGAAGGAAAAATAGAAACTCATTACCTCTTGCAAACTGCTGATCATTGTAAATGGCCACAGAGGCCAGAGGAGACTGCAGAATATTACTATCAAGCGTGAAGGAATAAAAATACCCTAAAAATATCCAAAAAAACCCAACAACCCAGCAAAGAAATCTTCTTGGTACTAAAGCAACTGGACTGGAAAGAGTAATGAAAATGAAGCACAGTAAGGGGTCCTGGCAAGTCCTGTAAGCAAAAAAAAAAAAAAAAAAAAAAAAGAGTGGGGGGGGGGGGGGGAGGAAATGGGGAAAGAAATTGATTTTATCATTATGTGTATTGTCAGAACCTGTCTCTAGATCAAAGGGTGCTCTTGGTGTTTTATTAGCAGGATTCTGTGAAGCCTTGTTGTTATTTGTTTTTTCATGTCACCTCCCTGGCTGTTCCCCTCTCCTTCCTTTGCTGCAGTGGGGTGAGTGGCTCTGCTGCCCAACCCAACTGGCAGTGGACCCCTCTGCTGAGCCAAACGGGCCGAGACCACCAGCCCTGCTGCCTCCAAGGGGGCTTTCGGCTCTGGCTTTGACCTCCAGCTCAAACTCTTCTCCCACTGCCGTGCTCTTGAGGATGGATTGATGTCAAGGATGACAAAAGAGGCGCAGATAGAAAGCTCCAGGTGTTGAAAGTAAAATCAAGGTAGCAGCATCTACAGGTCCTGTCCTGGCCCCAGTGGTCCCTGAGCCATTTAAGGGGCTTATTGCTCGCTCCACAGCCCAGGTTAAAGCTGTGTTGCTGCCAAGTGAATTCAATGCTAAATATTAACACTGTAGCTAAGAAAGGTTTCCCTCTCTGGTTTTACCTCTATCAATATTAAAGGAGATGAAAGTAAGTCACTCTATGGGAATATTGCTTCTAGAGTCCAACAGAGAGACCTGCTGAATCAGGAGAGCAGTATTTAATGACTTGTATTTCACAAGGAAGGAAAAAGAAGTATCTGTGCAAGCAAAATAAAAATGGGCTTCATTTTGCTAAAAACAGTTTAGAAAAAAAGACTCAGATTGCAGAAAAATCGTGTCCTGCAGCCTGGGATTTTTTACTAGCTGTCTTTTTGTGTTTAGAGTTAACTTACACTCAGCACTTCCTTTTGTTTGGATTCTGGTTTTGAAAATGATAAGCTGATATAAAAAACATGGAAACAATACCCGATGTTCTCAAAAACCACAAAAAAACCCTATTAATGTTGTCTAAAAACCTGAAAATATACGTTATCATTTATGTTAACATTCAGCGAAGTTTCCAAAGGGAGTTCCTACAGTTCCATATCCAAATCCTTGCATGTACAGGTATTGTTTATGCATGCAAAAACTAGAAATAGCCAGTTGTGTGGGTGCAGTGGCAAGACATAGTGATTTTTTCTTTCTTTTTTTTTTTAGCATTACCTGTTTTGACACAAACTTTCAGCCCAAATAGTGTCGAGCTTTGACTCTGCTGAAGGCAGCAATGAGTTACACAAGACTTTTTGCTCAGTCTCAGCTTAGGATCCACACTGCCCTCCTGATGGTGCTAAATCGTGTTGATTCAGGATAATTCTCTGTCCAAAATCCTGGATTTCAAAACACAGCTGTGGCCAAACTGAAGGTCTCTTGAATTCCTTCCTCCTGCCATTCTGAGAGCAGCTTTATTACTGTGCCAGTCCTGGTTGCTGGAATGTGTACACAGAGCCTGGGATGGACGGATGGATGGATGGATGGATGGATGGATGGATGGATGGATGAGCAGTTTCTTGTGGTGGCTGCAGCTATTTCTCTAGGGTGTCATTTTTAATGGGGGGGTGGGGCACGGGGGGGTCGCGTGGTAATGTCCCATGTGAAACTAATTTCTTCTGTGAAGGAGTTTTCTGAAGAAGCTTTGATTCTGTAGGAGTTTTCTATATAGGAAAGATATGTCTTCTTTATTCAGCATAGAAA
>WKFP01014749.1:339800-403726 GCA_011057875.1 Pterocles orientalis
TTTTTTTTTTTTTTTTTTTTTTTTTTTTTTTTTTGTCCTGGCTGAGCTAACATTGCTGTTTTCTTGCTTATTGCTGGTACAGATTTGCTTTGATGCCGTGAAACTTCTCCTGCGTCTGTTCTCATGTGCGCTGGTTATTATGTGCTGAGCACAGCATACCAGCCAAAGGAGAAAGAACAATGCTATGCAGCAGCAGTGAGTGAGCAAATCACTCTTGGCAAAATCCCCTGCTCTCCCTAGCAGGGAAATGTCAGGTAACTACAGCCCCGGTGGCGATGATGAATGGCTTGTTTTCCAGGGTGCTGGAAGTGAAGTGCCATGGCTTTGTTTTTGGAGATGTGTGACACAGGTCCTGTGCAGCTGGTCATCTCAGAGTCACCTTGCATATCTAACCAGTGATGTATTAAGACACAGATGATAAAATGAGCACTGAGTAATTCAGATTTACTCTTCTATTTTAATAATCACACAGCACATTACAAATTACCTCAGATATGACTGATGCTTTCCAGGAACCAGGTATTTGACAATAATCTGTCTTTATTTTACATATCTCATGTTTCAAGACATTTTTCTAAAATTGTTTCCCAAGAGAAGTCTCGCTGAAGAGATGTGAAACTTAGCCAGAGATCTGCTTTATGTGAATCTTAAACTGACAATTCAGCCTCAACATTTCAGAAGTGATACCTACTTTCCCTAAAAGAAAAAAAAAGAAAGAAGTCCCAGGTGGCCTTCAAGAAGTTTCCATTCTGATATGGTGCAGAGTACTACAAAGAAGCAGCGTGATAAACCTTCAAGAAAATAGCTATTTTCTTTCCAGATTGGAAACTTTCCACCAGTAGTAGTAATCTGGGCTGAGTATGTTTGTGTTAGACCATGCAGGAGTAGAGCAGAAATATTACGATAGCAGAAGTGCAGTGATGTGTTCCTTGGCACAGATACCCAGAGATTTATGTGAAGAGCTTAAGGTAGTGTGGGATACCTGGTCAGTATTTCAGGAGACCATGCCCACAACGTGGATATGGGGGTGACATCAGTCACAGCACTGTCAGGTTGCTCGCAGTGGTGTCGCGATATACAGTGTGATGGCGTCATAGTGCTAGAGCCAGTGAAGCACCGCGCTCTGAGCACAATGAAAGTACTCTGCTCCCTGTGCCAACGCCTTGCGACATCTCCATTCAGGACTGTGTAACTGAGCTTGTATCACCACCTGGAAAACTAAGTCATCTTCTTTTTTTCTGTCTATCTCCAGTGGATCCACTGCATGCACCCCAGTCAGAGCTGTATGCCATCCTCGTTACATCGCCTTTTAATTTCATACCCAGCCACCCTTGCTGACAGGGCTGTTCTTGACAAGGCAGGCTAAACTTGGCTCTCCTCATGGTGAATGTCAGCTCCTTTTGGTCATCTGGAGAAGCTGAGCAATGCCTGAGCTCTCCCACTCTCACTGGCATGTAGAGGAAGGGAAAGCTATCAAACTCCTCGGTGCCAAATGGCAGTTCAGAGCAGCACTGTGAGTTTGCCAGGTGATTCGCACGTGCCTCTGGAGTCATTCAAAGCCCGCCTGGATGCGTTCCTGTGTGATCTGATCTAGGTGTTCCTGCTCCGGCAGGGGGATTGGACTGGATGATCTTTCAAGGTCTCTTCCAATCTCTCACATTCTGTGATTCTGTGAAAGGAAAAGACAAAATATGAACTTGTGCAATTTCCAAGACTCTTTGGGAACCCATTGAATGAGCTGTAAGAGCTCCAGTGATTCTGAATTATTGTTTCGTCTGATTATTCTGATCAGCAATGGAGGATGCAGAGTCCAATGGCAACAAAAGAAATTGATGTGTCCCCGAAAGATGAAGAGAAACATGGATAAAATAATGTAGTCATAAAACTACACAATATTCCCCTCCTATATTTAGAATTTTTTAGCATCTAGCCAAAATGTGCTCTTTATAGACTGAATCCATAGCTTAAAAATGAGAGGGACTTTCAGAAAAGGTTTTGTTACAGGGAGGATTGGAAGGCTGGGATTTTTTTTGCTAATGGTGTTTTAGGTAACTGGCGTTTTGACTACTCATTGGAAAGCAGCTTATGAAAATAGTTGAACCAGAGATTTGAGAGTTCACATCCTTCAGTCAAACTCCACTGAGCCTTCATCCTGACAGCTGCATTAGAGAACAGAACAACCGTCAGTTCCATAGAAAGATAAAGCCATGTTTTTTCTGAGTTCAGCAGGAGCTGTTGGTAAGTACCTGTTGTTATTCTGCTCCGTTTTAAAAGCAAATATGCAGCAGCCGCCTTTCCAATAGCACTTTTTTTCAAAGAGGGTTTCTTTCATGCAAGGCAACTGTTTTCAAGCACTGACTGCAAGTCAGCCTGGAGGTTTTGTGGGGTGTTGTTTGGGGGTCTGTGGCTTGACTGACCAAACGCAGCCCCCACCTGAGAGCCGGGAGCTTTTCAGGAGCTGGTGAAAGAACCCGTGGCGCAGAGAGGAGCTGGATGTAAGAGAGACAACTGTGCAGACACAATGGGCAGTGGAGAGAAAGGAGAGGGAGGAGGTGCTGGAGCAGAGATTCCCCTGCGGCCCGTGGTGTAGACCATGGTGAGGCAGCTGTGCCCTTGCAGCCATGGAGGTAACGCTGGAGCCAGAGATACACCTGCAGCCTGGGGAGGACCCCATGCTGCAGCAGGTGGATGTGCCTGAAGGAGGCTGTGACTATGTGGAAGGGATCCACACTGGAGCAGTTGTTGTTGAACTGCGGCTTGTGGGAAGGACTCATATTGGAAAAGTTTGTGAAGGACCCTCCTGGGAGAGGGACCCCCCGCTGGAGCAAGGGAGACTGTGAAGACAGTTAGATAAATTGTTCTGTTTAGGGACAATTATGGAATAGAGCTGGAGGTAGTAAAGAAATATGTGGCAGCAGATAGTGCTTCATGTTCCCTGAAAAATGGCTTTATTTGAAATTATTTTGAACATCAAAAGCCAGTTCAAATAGTACCTATGAAAAATCAAGTCAGATAATAATTCAGTAGGGTACATCTTAACCCCAGCTGTGAGAGAGGTACTCTAGATACTGACATACATTTTTCAGTTCCTGTAAAATTATAAACATCAGCAAAATTAGGCAAACGACAATAATATGAGACATTTCTTTTCCCTCTGTGATGGGTTAGCCCTTGGCTGGGGGCCAAACCACACACACCCACTCACACAATTCCCCCCCCACCTGAGGATAGGGGAGAGAATTAAAGGGGTAAAGGGAAAAAAGGGCTCATGGGTTGAGATAAGCACAGTTTAATAACTAAACTACAATAATATTGAAAATAATACTATATACAAATATACAAATGAGTGACACACAGTGATACTGTCCCCCCACCCAATGACCAAGGCTCAGTCTGTTCCTGGCTAATGACCCTGGAGCAGGGAGAGTCCCAAAACTGCACTCACGGAACGGAGATAACAGTCCGAGTGTCCCAGACCGAGAGCTGACCGGGGTGGAGGGGGGAAACGAAGGGCGACCACCTGGAGCGAGATGACCCAGAGCAAAAGAGATCCGGAACCAAAAGGGCCGATCTTCTGGAGGGTCCTCACCGGTATACTGGGCATGACGGGTATGTTATGGAATAGATTATTGGCCACTCTGGGTCTCCATCCTGAACCTAAGATCAAATCCTGGGCTAGTAACTGGGGCTGCGCTCCCTCCCAGCTTTGCCGGTCTGCCGTCCTTGGCAGCAGGTAAACATGACTTTTTATCAGCTTTCTTCTGAGCACAAATCTAAAACACAGCCTCTTGCTAGCTATTATGAAGAGAGTTAACTCTGTCTCAGTTTAATCCAGGACACCCTCCATTTGCTAAAAAGCAGTAGGCACCTAGGAAGCTAACCTCCGTTTAATAGCTACCAATGAACTTGCTGGGTTTTATTAAATGTTTTTCTCTCTCATTTCTTGCTACTCAGTTCATCATTTAGATTATAGCTGGTAATAAAGTTTAGCTAGTTCATGCAAAGCCAATCTGATAATCTGCATGTCAGCTGGTCAGTTTTGCTTAGACTTGTGTCCACCTAACATAATGGGGTCCTTGCATGCTTTATTTCTACCCAGGTGTAAACCAGAGTAGTATCATAGACTCATCTCTGAGCGTATCGAAAGACCAATTTCTCATAATTCATCCAGTACAATCCCACTTGACAATCTACAAACTTAAGCAATAGAGTTACACATTGGTAATTACTCATTAGAAGGGCTCCACCTGCATTGAGATTTGTATGTATCAATTTATCATTTAATTTTCATGAGTGCCAAGAGAAATAGATTGTAGATTCTAGGTGGATATCTATAGCTTTAAATATCTATGTCTATATCTAGATACATTTATCTACATAGATATATAGTTAGATATAAATATCTATATAGAGTTAGCTAGATATCCTATCTCCAAGTAGATAGTTAAATTTGGATATCAACATCTATATCTAATAGATAGATACGGAAATCTTGAGATTTACATCTCTAGCTGAGTCTGTCTGTATCTACATCGATATCTAGATGTCTATATGTATCTATCTTGCAGAAGGTGGTGTCTCTCCCCATTATGGAGGAGTGGGTGGTGTCAGAAAACACTTTAGGTACCAGTGCTTTGTAGGAGTGTGGCAGGGAGCAGATCTCCCCAGTTCACTCTGGATCTGGGTTAAGGGCCACAGCTTTGTTCATTGCGGCAAGAGGAGGATCAGGATGGCCATAACTGGAGAAGGAAATAATTTGCAGTGACAAAAGGATTGAATTTGCTGTTTGCTGTCCCCTTCCTCTTGGAATGACACCAGTGACTGCTGGCCTTTCCACTGGGAAGGTAAGCTGGGTGAGATCCAGCTGCCTGTCTTTGGAAATCCAGCTTGGGAACAAGAGTCTCCAATGGCAACTTGGGCTGCCAATGAACGCCATCTAAGCTAACCAAGAAGTCAATCAGCCTTAGAAAACTAACAAGCAAAGCGGAAACAATCGTGTTGCAGCAGTGTTTTGAGCTTGTTGTGTTTAATGAAAATGGCACAAAGCTGAAGTAAAAGTGAAGATTAAGAGTCCATTCTCTAGCTCAAAGATTATCTCATCCCCTCACAGAGATCTTTTCATTGTTTCTCTTTCCCTCACTCCCTCCTTCCCCCTCAGCAGCCTATTCCAATCGTTAGCCTGAATCCTGTGGCACTGTGGACACTTTTTGCTGGGTTCTGAATCACAATTCATAATTGTAATGTGCCAGTCTAATAATGATATGTGATCCTCTTCAGGGACTCTTAAATAGCATTTTAGGATTGTGCAGCATCAGGTTATGAAACCTGAACAAACAAACCCAACTGATGGAGTCAGACTGCAGAAATTTGATGTTTTTCCATTCTTCGTGCCTGCACATCACACCACCATCAACACTAACTGGAGATGTGCATGCGGATGTGACTGCAGAAGTGACTGCTTGCTGTATGTCTCTGTTAAGTTATTTATGATGCTGGAAAAAAGCAATCCTTGCAGCTTTTACTGACAGAATATAGTTTTTATTCTCCTTAAACCAAAAGCGTCAAAGCAGTGAATTATTTATTTAGTATGGTTTTGTCAAAGAAATGGTGGGCTTCAGTACACTGAAGGGACAGGCTTTCAGTGTAAAAACAGAATCATGTTTAAGGAGTTATTGGTGCAAAACAGCCTAAACCATATCTAAAATATTCTCCACAGCTGGCTTAGCAAATGTACACACAGACACTGTTTATAATGAGTTCTGTGGTGTATTGCACATTTCCCAGCCACACACTGTCTCCTCACTCCCTCTGCTAATTTGCTTGATTGCCTTCTTTCTCTTTTCTGTGTAGAAAAATATCTGATCAATGTAATCTTAACACTGGCTTTGTAGTTGAAACCCTTATGCTTCAGATAGCAGCTTCCCTGTCTATCCCAATACAGTTTCATTTTGTCCCTATAGTGCTGCAGTACTTCTTTCTTACTGCTCTTGTCATCCAGTCTTGCAAGGAATAATGGTGAAAACATCAGGTGCTTGCGATGAGAATGGAAACGGCCCTTTGAGCGTGTTCTCTTCCAAGTCCGAATAGCTGCAGTCCGTAAGTAGCTTATATAAAATAGATACTATAATTTCTTGAATATTGCTGTGTTGTAAGATACATCTGTCAGGCTGCCCCATGGGGTGAGTAGGGTGGGAGTTGAGGGGGGGCGAGGCTGGCAGGGCTCCCCAGCAGGGCACAGCCCCTCTGTACCCAAGAGAGGTGACCGTGGGCAGCAACCCAGCAGCCAGCTCCCAGGAGGCTGGGGAGTGTCCTCCTGGCCTTGACTGTGCCTTGCAGGGAGGCCACAAAGAGCCACGTGTAATGCCTGGTGGGCTTGAAAAAGCCAAACGCTCAGTGATGGGTTAACAATCCTGTGGTTGCACACCCTCCAAGAAAAATCCTCTGTCTTTTGGATCTTGTGCTGCAGTTATATTATTTTATAACATCTCTTGATGCCTTCCCTTGAAAAGTACCGCCCTTCCTTCGACCGAGCTGATGAAGGGATAAAACCATCAACAGTCTTATTATATTTTTATAATTAATCCTTTCTCTTTTTACATTTTTACGTCACTGGGCACCAGAAGCAGGCTCCCTCCAAACCCCCGCTAGCTGCACTGTGTTCCTGTTCCTGCCCTGCAATCTAGGTGACTTACCTTTCCTCCCCAGTCCTGACCTCTTGAATTTATTAGGTCTCCTTTCTTTGAAGATCACTGTGGTTTGGCCTTCCTTAGTACCAAAAATAGTGTTGCCTGACTGGATGACCTTGAGTGATGCTAGCTGGCTTGTTACCGAGACAGTCTATTACCGTCCATGACTTGCATGGTGTGGAAAGTTGGAGACACTCTTAATTTTGAACTAGTCATGATGATGAGTCAGTTGTTACTACTTGGAGCAAAGTTGGTTTTTCAAAGTCATTCTTAAGGAGAAAAATTAAATTGTTTATTCTGTGAATGCATTTGCACCCATCCCATATTCATCTCAACCAAACGTGTATTTTTGTAGGTATTTTGTTGAACAACGGCGTTATTTTGAGTTCCTCTCTAGTCTGTCAATATGTGGCTTTTGTAAAGATATTGAAGAATAAGCATTCTGAGATAAGGATTAACTGGGTATTTTTTAAGAGAAAATGAATAAAAGCCTTTGAAGTATTCTTGTGGGGCCCAGATGTAATTTCTAAGTGTTACCATGAAACACTGTGTGTTTGGGAGTTGTATGCTAAGAATATTTACAACATTAGATGACATTGAATATATTAAGTCACTATATGTGATCCATGTAGTGTTACTTAAAAAATTCATATTTCAGTAATCTTTTTTCATTGACCTGCCCAAAACATTTTTCAGCAAACTAAAGCAACCAACATTTTGCTAAGAAATTTCTCTAATACTGCAGGCGTGGAATGTGACAATTGTTAGTGAGAGAAGATGTCTACCTGTTCAGGGCAAAGGCTGGGCAGTCTGAGAAATGAGTAGTATGAAAGCATCCATCCTCGCCTATGTAAGCAAGGCAGTACGCTCCTCCTCTAAGGGTAACTGGAAATGAGTTCTATCCATTTGTTTAATTAAGCCTCAAGAACAAAGAAACTTAAATGCAACTAATTTATTTTAAATCCCTATAATTAAAAGTATTATAACAGTGATCTAATTTGGGAGGGCAATAATCAATACATAAAGAGATCAGCTAGAGTGCAGCCAAAGATACCATCAAACCCTACCGAAGATATGAAAACCTTTGGCAATACCTCCAACGGAGTTTGGATAATGCTTCACCGTGTTGAAATCAGTGGTACTGTTTTGTTTTGGTTTGTTTTTTTCTGTAACTTAGGAAAGATTAGTATGCAGTTATCAAAAAATTAGTCTGTTAATAGTAAATAACTCTTTGGAATAATAAATTCTGAACTTGACCACTGTGTTCTTTCCCTCTGGGTACCAGGGTAGAAGGGGCTAAAAACCATCCTGTAACAGGCATGGGCTACTGAAAAATTACCTTTGAAAATAAATTTTTCCCCCAAAACTTACACAGTTAAAGCTGAATATATATGATGGATTGAGGTTAAGTGAATGTGGTATAAATATTTATACTACACATTCATATTATATATTTTTTATGTAGCACATGGGCAAAATGTCCCAACAGACAAAATTTTGCTATAAGGTACCACGAAAGACTAAAAAGTCTAGCCATTTTTTCAAGTTTAAATGTTATTATACCTCAGTCAAATGCAAACAATGCATGCTGTTGCGGGGTTACACCGAGGGCTTATTTTAGGGCTAATATCAAGCAACGGTAGAAACTCACTTAATTCTACGTAGCATCTTCTACCTAAGTAATGGTTGACCTATGTCTGCTCTAGGCAGAATTTAGTTTTTAGTGTCTGGTGCTCTACAGTGAAATCATATCCTCAAGGTATCTTAACTATCCCCGCTTAAATTAATGAAATATTGATGACTATGACTTTGGGCTTGAAAATATGGTGGAGAAACTTTGGCAAAGAGAGAAGCCGATTGCATGTGAAGGGAGAAATTAATCATAATGTCACTGAATACCTGGGGAGTGAAGTTCGAGCTGATTCATTACAGCATTGTTTTTTCATTTTTACTGGACACTGATTGGGCTTAGGCTAAAGCAATCTCTCTGTGATCTCCAGTCAAGCAGTGAGAGTGACACCGCTACTTCATAGGCACATTTTTTTATGGGTTTTGTACTGCTGCTAGGTAACACGCACCTTTTGGAAGCTGTCAGCTCTGTTAGTATATATCTCACCGTGTCCAGAGCTGTAAGACTACAGCAGAAGACATAGCAGAGAGATGTCATGAGAATTTCAGCAGCAGGAAATGCGTGTGTCTGCTTACAGGATAATAGGGGCTGCAGCATGAGCAGACAGTACCATGTGTTCAGAAGACCTGAGGCAGATCCCCTCTGATGCTGAGCTGCACTTAGAAATGTGAGATTTTCAACAACAACAAATAAGGATCTTTCTCAGCTGCAAAATACCAAAAAAGTCACAAAACTGGAAACAAATGCATTGGAGTGGCAAAACTGCAGATACACAGTCAGCTATGCTGGGAAAATTCTGAAGTAGATGTGAAGTACGGGGAGAGAAATCCATCCTTCGGGCCAGGGGTCAGGGTGTAACCTCTGTGCTCCCCCTTCTCCAACCTTGTTCAAGTCATTGGCTCCAGAGTTGGTACAAGTGAAGAGGTTGATAAGGGAGATTGAAGTTAATGTATTGTTACAAACTTCAGTAGTTGCAGAGCCAACCCCTGATGCTTCCAATACCCCTACCATGCAAGAAAGTGCATAAAAAGCTGTAATCCCTTAAATTGCTGCTGCTTTTTTGTGTAATAGTTTGCCTGCCAAAACCTCACGGCGTGAACTCTTCCACCCCCTGCTGCTGGCAGGGCTCTGGGTGTGTTTGGAGTGCTGCCACCAGAATGCGATGCCCAGACTGAAGGGTGTTTCCAATGCGAGAAGCTGAAGTCTGTGTAATGTCTGTAGGCACACAGCTGGCCCAGAGGAGAGCTCGGGACCCAGCACTTAGGCTTTCGGCTCCATTCATGTATGCAACCAGCTCCTGTGATCCCCTCACTTCCCCTGGGTGAAAGCATTGTCTCTTTTACAGGTTGTGGCTGGGCTTCTGTCCTACCTGTCATAACTGCCTCTTGCTCTCCTGGGGTGATTTACAGAGTGAATACATCCCTGCATGCTGCTGGGGCTCCAGCACAGGTGCCAGAGGTTCACCAAAGAGGCTGAGGATGCCTCTGCACACCTGCTGGGCAGGGATGCCAGGGAAGGAGGTAGGAGGGCTGGGATGGGAATGGGACTCACCTGTGCCACCTGAGCACAGCAGGAGTCAGCAGAAGTGGGTGGTTGCATAGTGGCTGAGTTTTCCCTGGGAGCAATAAATCGGTAGGGAGTGACAGTGACCCTTCAGTCTGTGGCTTGTGAAATAAACAAAGAGGAGATTTTAAAAGTATAGCAGAGGAGGAACAGAAAAACAGGAATGGAAGGTGCATTTTCAGTAGTGTTTACCAAGAAAATTAAGGAAATAAGACCTCAAGAGTACTGTAGATGTTGCTTCCTCACAGCTGAAAAACAGCAAATCCAGAGCAAATCCAGATGATGGGAGCTGAGTGAGAAAATGCTGTGTCTCATCTGTCCCTCCATGCGTGACTCCAGAGGGCAGCTCCAGCTGGCAGCAGGTAATAGTCCATTCCCTTTTGCACCAGAGAGCCTTGCCTGGCCATGGGCAGGAGCAAAACCCTTCTGTGTGACTTTGTGATATTTCCCTCACACAAAGCCCCTTTCTTATTACAGTCTGTGGTTACTGTTTTTCTTTCTTATTAAAATATGCTCTTGGGAATACAGGCTGTTTGTGCTGTGCTCTTAATAACCTTTCTATTGCATGGGGGGTGGGTGTGAAATGTCAAGACATAAATACCATGAAGTGAATCCCCCAAAGACAGGCTTGGATAGCACATCATATTTGCCAGCCAGGGTAGTTTAGCCAAGCCATTAGAGTGTCGATTTGTGTAACCTCGCTATAACCTATGGAAGTATGTGTGCATGAATGTTTGTCCAATGTTAGATCTGTTTCTTTGGAAATTTAGAGCATCACATGTTCCTTCCCTTAAATTACGTGCATTTGTAAGAGCTGGAAATTGTAAGGATCTTTCCATATTGCTTAGATTTTTTTGTTATTGGCATTGAAAGGATAACACTTTCTCAATAATTGACTAGTTTTTCTTAGCACTTTGATTTTCAAATGGATGTAGAGGGTAGATTTCTTCTAGTAACAGAGGGAAGTATTTTATTAAATGTTGTCATTTAGCATTTTTACTGCTTTTAGTGGGAAAAATGGCGAAGGCAAGAGATATGTAAGGCACAGAAGAATTGATGGGTGAAGGGAAAACAATGGAGTGGGAGACAAAAATAGTATGACTTGATTAAGACTTAAAATAGAAAAAAACACTACTTATAGAAATATGGGGGGCTGTATATACAAGATGAGAAATCAGGTTGGAATTATGAGTTCATATCATGCTGCTAATTGCATTTTAACTGTAAGGCTGTAGTGCACCTGAGGTTTATTACGGTTTTGTTTTCTTTGCCTAGCAATGAAATTAAGTGGGTGTGATCACTTGTTGGTGCTGGCTTCCCTTTGTCTTATTAGCATATAAAAGTAATTTTCAGCAAGAGCCACAGCTTTGGGGAACTTCCCTTATTTACCCATCTCCCAGATATGAATAAAACCCTGAGAATAAGATTGATGGAGGTTAGGCATCATCGTTCAATGCAACAGTCTGGTTCAGAAGTCTTGATGTTAAAGCTCCACACCAGAGGTTGTTACAGAAACTAAGCTGCCATGGGTTTAGAAGAAAGGGTCATTTATGGCAAAAAGGCAGGAAGCAAAGAGCTATCCTTGAAAGTGATTTTTCTGGATGGATACGAGTCAGCAGTTTGTTCCCTTCAGGATCAGTGCTAAAACCACTTTTGTTCAGCACCCTCATCAATGATGGTGGTAGGGTGGTGGGAGTTCAGTGCCATCGCCGAGGCTGCAGCTGCCGCTCGCCTTTCTCGAACAGCTGAACACCATGCTAATGGCAAGGGACTTCTGAAGGACCTCAGAAAACTAAGTGCAAGGGTAAAAAGGTGGCAAAGAAGTACACGAGCAGATAAATACAAATGAATGTATCTGGAAATAAAATAATCTAAACAGGCTTACTGCATGGTGTTAGACACAGAGATGGCAGTTATAGCAGGGGAAAGTTCTTTGTTGTTGCTGAAATCATCAGCTCAGCCTGCAGCAGCCAAGAAAATGTTGGGCGTTTTCAGGAAGGAAGAAGGAGAGAATTATATAAAAGCTTGATGGGCTCACATCTTGAATGCAGCGTGTACTTCTGATCTCCACATCTCCAGAAGGATATTGTGCAGCTGGTGTCGGGGAAGGCAACAAAATGTTCAAGGGGTCAGAGCAGCTAGTTGACAAGGGGATACTAGAAAGTTTGGGACTGTTCTGTTTGAAGAGATGGCTGGGTTAGGGGACACGTGGTTATGGTTTATGAAGTCATAAAAGCCAGTGAATAAGGCAAACACAGAACTGCTCTTCACCACACTTCATGACAAATGGACTTGAGAGCATTTGAAGCTAGTAGGAGATTGGTTTAAACCAGATGAAAGGGGTGTCTCCACACAGAGGATCGTGAGCTTTTGCAACCTGTTGCCATTTGAAGCTGTGGAGGCAGAGAATATCACTAGGTTCAGGAAAGAATTAGAGGAATTAATGGGCAGCAGATCTGTACCAAGATCTGAAGTGGAGTAGTCATGAATGTGTCCTGGAATGTCCTTATAACAGTCTTTCTGGATGTTCAGGGGGTGTGAGAACAGACCACAAAAAGTGGCCAAGCTTGAGTTTCCCCTAAATTGCACCGTGTTGACAGTGTTGGACATTGCTAGTTTACCCAGCAGGTATTTTTATGTTCTTAAAAATAATAACAAGATATAATTGGGATGCAAAGAACTTTTTAAAGTTACTCTGCTCTTCTTCTGGACTAACTGCCCACATTTTTAAAGTCAGAGTGGCAATGATTTTAGAAAAATTATATGTTAACTTTTATAATGCTGTGCTTTCTCAAGAAACAGTGCTTCCATATTCTTTCTAACAGCAAAACTCTTCCGAGATGTTTCTGTGGGGTTTATGTTATCCCAGGCCACATCAAATTGTGTTTGGAAAAATAAACCCTGTCCGGTTTTGAATGCAGCCCAGGGGGGCAAGAGGTGTTCAGTTTTAAGGTTATGATTCAGACTCAGATTTAGTTTCCACTGAAATGCTTCCAGTCATTCTTGAAACTGAATGGCACATAGTTTAACACCCCCTGCCTCCCTCCCCTACCCCAGCCTTTAAACCAGCTTTAACTTATTTTTCCCATTAGAAGAAAGAGAAACAATATACAACCAAACACACTGATGACATGGCAACCACAACAACAGCTAAGGTTTATAACAGTATCCCAGCATTTCATAATAGAGGTTTTCTCTTGCTCCTGTTAATGTTTGCAGCAAAACACCCAAAGCATCCACACGTACAGAACTGGGTCTTGAGTTGTTAGTAAGGTTGGGACAATGGGAAACCAGATGTGAAGGAAGATACCGAGGTGACCTTGGGAACATTTCTTCAGGAGCTCATCACAGTGCATGGAGAAAGTTCAAATAAAAAAAGGACATAGAAAAGCTGGCATCAGGGGCTAATTGGATCACAAAAGATGATTTCAAGGAGGGGCTAAGTTGTGGAGGGCCTTGGAAGTGAAACCAAGGGCGTCATAGAGAGAAGGAAGCCACTAGAAGGTGAAGAGAGCTTTGATACAGCAAACCCAACAAGCTAGGAGAATGGAGCACAGGTTTCTAGAGAGGTGAGGCTGCTTTTTTTTATGGGCAAAGGAAGGAACACCACAATATTCAAGATGGAGAATGAGAGCTTCTGCTCTGAAGGAAAGGCCCTAAGAGCTTTTAAGCAGAAAATATTAACAACATGCGTTAAGGTAGAGCCTAGTTGTGGTAGCTCAGCACAAAGCTTGAATGGAAGATATCCTGCAGCTAGAAGATTCAAAAGCAGGCTGACGGTAATAATGATTTCTGTAGTGGTCAAGAAAAGTGATATAAGGAAGGCTTGAAGAAAAAATCAGGAGGTCTCTTGCAGTAACGCCAAACTTGGGCTGATGTAGTGTATCCATGAGGAAATATTAAGGACACCAGCTGAGATGTAGGCTAGCAGATTTGAGGTATTTCCTGTTTAAATTTCTGTTTGCCTTTGCCAAACTAAGCTGTGCTAATCTAATGATGGAGACAGTGCTTTGTACAGCTCCTTAAATTCCTGTCTTCCTCTCACTCACTTTTAACTCTTAGCTGAGGTACTGTTTACAGTCCTGGCTCTTCAGGGGGTTCTCAAAGTTTCACACCTCAAGGGGCTGGGGATGCAGCTCGGAAAAAACAGGTGTTAAAAGTTTCTAGATACTTTTTAAAGTACCTTATTAAAGCAAATGTACACAGAAGTTATTGTAAATTGAAACACTGTAATTTGTGTTTTGAATGCCCTCAAAAAGTTTTAAACAAAGCTTACTGGAGCATTTCTATTTGTGTTCCTCATACAGTCTCCACCACTTTGTTGCTGTTGTATATCCAAACATGAGGTTTTGAGCACTTTTTATTGCATGCAAAGGCACTCCCTTCTCATCTTGTTCCCCGGACAGTTCTTCAAATTTATAGCATGGCCATGACGTGTGAGTGCAAATGTCGTCTGTGCTCAGAGTTTGAGAAGACTATCCCTGAGCATTGCCTTACTGCTCCCTGGCTTTCTGAAGCCTGACAGAAGCTTTCTAGAGTGTCTGCCTGTTCTCCCAGCAGTTCTTGTCTGAACTTAAACTATTAAAGGTCTGGGACTTGGCCCAGCCAGCAGACATATCTTTTGTTTCTTCATCAGTCAGGCTCAAGGCAGTCCTTAACTTTCACATTTATAAAGAATTTCTCATCGAGTAACTGGGAATGACCTGCCAGATGGCTTTCCCACAATGGAAAGTTTTCAAAGCTTCAGAAACAGTTACCAAACACCCGAGAATATTTAGTAAGTGCCATATCCTATGTCTACACATTTCTGTGTAATCTAGCTGAGTTGCTCTATCCCACAGTTTTCAAATGTTTGGAGATCAAATTAGATTCCATATACTCTTCTCTGGCTTGCTTCCCTTTTCTTGAGCCAGAAAGAGCAAATGCCATCATACAGGATATGTGACTTTTCCTCCAATTTCTCAAAATACAGCATGTCCATATTTGCCCTCCTCTCTGGCAGATGCAGGCCCATGGGTCTTCCACCATCATCCAAATGCTCATGGATCTGAAGACTCATTTTAGTGAAGAAGGCAAGGACCATTTTCCTTTGCATTCACAGGTGGAATATATCCATCCTCAAGTGACAAAGAAAGTGTATCTTCATGTTCTCCAGAGTTTTTGGTCTCTCAATTCCGTTAAGTAAAACTTAGGCTGTCTCAGTGTGTGAAAAAATGGAAAAGTTGCATTACACCAGTGGTCTCTGTGTTGCATTTAGCTATCATCTTATGTGGTTCAGAATATATGATTTATCTCAGCTCTCTGCAGTTGTTAGTATTCAGTCCTTTCTCATTTGGTTAGATTATAGCAAGAGAAGGTGATTAGAAATCAAAAGAAAGATATTTGTAACCATACTTTCCCACTGGAATAATTCTGGAGATACAGTATCTTTCAAATGTACTTGTCTGAAATTACTTCCCATTTGAGAGAGGCAGGATTGCAGATTCAGTGCTATTTTCTGTTACTTTAAAGGCTGCTTACTTCCATTCTGGTGGTCTAACCCAGGTATGTTTTGCTTCTCCACCAGCAGCTTCTCAAGAAGGTTCTGCTCTCTTGAGAGCACATTTGGAGTCTTGGGTAAATGGATGCAGAGAAGCTGGAAGGCAGATGCTTGCTAGCCTTACAAATGGCTCCAGATTTTACCAGATATTTTTGGTGTCAGAATCGTATTTTTTTATTGGCAGGGGCAGAATCACTAGGGGATGATTTGCAGTTGGTGGGAGATTCACTCTAACACTTAGAGCAGGAACGTGTGACGATTAAGAGGCAATCTGTCCTTGCAGCTATAAAATCTGAAGGTTCATCAAATGCATTGTTTTGAAGGTTTGAACCTAGCCTCATAAATCCAATTTCTTTTTCAGGAGTAAGATCTTTCTTATAAAATGTCTTTCTAGTCACCAACCCAAACCAACCACTTAGTTCATCTAGGTGAGTTTAATTCTTTACAAGCCTTGAATTTGTTCATTAAACTAACACAAAGTCAGAGTTAAGAGTAAAGGGAATCTCCACATATGAACAGTCTAGGAAAACACATTTAAACTCATTCGAAGCATCGTCTCTGTAGGGACTGTACTCCTTCATATGGGTACAAGGAATGCTGGAAAAGGCAGATGTATTTGAGAATACAGCTTCTTCATAGAGAACTGTGATAGAGCACTATTACAATCCCCTAGATCATTATGTGTAGTCAGTGTATAGATAGCAGTCAGACAAATGGGCATGGAATAGGCACTTGGCTTAGAATATTTTAAAGTAACAAAGATAAAATATAACCAAAGAGGAAACATGTCACTGTGCTTCAGGGACTGAACCTCTGATTAATAATTCACTGTAGTTCTACCTCCTTCAGCCCCTTCTTGATTTTTGGAGAAAAAGAGAAAGAGAGCCCTTGTTAATGTGGTTTTAAAAGCACATAACCTTGAAATGACAGGATGAAGCTGTAATTTCTCCAGTGTCCTGGATTCTACAGCGAGGATGGATGGTGCGAGATGTGTGATGGGAGGAGGGAGCAGATTGCAGAGGGGACAGTAAAGTCTTCTCTTTCTTCCCTTTGGTCCCCCAAGTCTGGATGCAACTGGCAGTCAACACTCAAGTAAAGATCAGTGCTGAAGAAACTCTTGGATTAAGCTTAATGTCTTCTAGTGAAGCTAGCAGTAATGGCTTGGAAGGACTTTGACCTTTCTGTTAAAGCTCACTCAACAATTTAGTCCATTTCTTTGCCTCCCATCACTGGTGACTGCTGCATATCATTCATTTAGGTCCATCCAGGCTTCCATTCATTGAGTCACACTGCATCCATTTAAAGTGACAATTGTCAGGCAACCTAGTTTTGCTTATTTAAGAGAACAGGGAGGGGATTTTTCACCCTCTTTTTTTTTTTTTTTTCTCAAAAGAATTAGGGTGAGCTGGAGCGAGCTTGAGGCTTTATAGGTCTTGGACAAATGTCTGGAGACCAGTTAGTTTGAGGAAATGCTCCAGGTGAAGCATGGAAATATATGGAAGTTGTGTAGAGCCACGGGCAGTTATTTGGAAAATAATGGTCAGTATTGCCAGGAAGGGGACTGAGGCTCAAGTTGTGTGACAGTATGATACCAAAGGGCTGTGTGAACCTTACGCTTGTCAAAATCAGAGTTTAGCAATTTTTACTTCAAAAGAGAGGCTAAAGACATATTTTCCAGCAACCTTACCTAATGGTGTGTCAAGGCTGAAAGCCTACAAAAGGTGGTGAGCCCCAAAACCCCTAAGAGATAGAGCAAGGTGAGATTTTATTAAATGATCTGAGTGCTTGGGCATAAGAAGTGGATGTGCAGATAAAAGGATGAGCAGCTGTTTATATACAGTAATCAATCAAATTCACCCATGCAGCTACCTGCCCATTTAAGTGCTCAGAGATACCCAGAGATACTGGTGATACTTATCCCTATAATGTGGGAAGGCATGTGTTTCTGGAAGACACACTGACCTTGACACTCAGGCCCTGAGATTGCCAGCGGGAAGACAATGTCTTTAAAAAACCCCATATTTTGGAAAGTAGTCAACATCAGTGACTCTGTGTCATTTAAGACAGGATTGTCTGAGATGTTTCTCTTTGTGACTGTCTAGAGGGCGCATTCATTACAGGCTGAGAAGAGTCATGCGGAGACACCATCGGGTTAGGATGGGCCAGGGGACTGTATGTGAGCACCACATGCGACTTCGGCAGCAGAAAAATATTCCCAGCTCTAGAAATCTTCAAGAGCCTCTCCAATACCAGTGATGTTCCCTATAGAATATACTTTATAGTACCAGAGTTCACCAATTTTCCTGAGAGCTGTGGTGTTTTCCAGGGTTCAAACTGGACGTTGCCCTTTGGAAGTCCAAGCGCAATTTTGTCGCCCTGTTTTTCTTCCATGATTTACATGCCAAACCCTCTGACTCCTGAATTGTGCCAAACATGTTCTGTGTGTGCCCAAAGCTCATGTTGAAGGGGTTTGGCAGGAAGGAACTGAAGTGTGTGGGCTGGTAAATCAATGCCTCAGAAAGCCAAGAGGTCCACAGACCTGAGTGATGCTCAGCCTTGCTGTTCACCACGTCCTTCACTAGCCATCCACAGGGTGGAATTTACCCTTTGCATAGTAAAAACTCACATGTGCCCAACATCCTATTTGAAAGACTTCAGTTGAGTGTTTTGTGGCATGTGGGTCTCCCCCTGAATCTGTCAGCCATGGCTACTTTAATTCATAGGAGAGCAGTTCTGCTCTTGACAACTGACTGCAGGACTTGGCTTTATTATTCAGCATTGTAAAAGATGAAATTTGTAACTGCACTGGGAGAGAGCCTGCTGCTTTTTACCTCAGAAACAACAAGAACAAGAGAGTTCTGCCATCAGATGCATCATACAAACTGTGTGACTTTTAAAAAGAAGTTCAATCAGCCTCCAATAACTCTCATCCCATGCAGTTAATGGTGTGTATCTAACAGTATAATTAGCTTTGGAGACTAAAAAGGCAAAGTCTGTGTTTCCAATTGCCTGTCCTGACCAGGAATGGCAGCTAGAGTCAGTTATGCAAAATCCTGAATGATGCCAAGCAGAGCTGAAGTTAAGGGGAAGCACAAATATTGACACCTTCTTGACTGCAGGTCTGAAGGTGCATGGGAGGTTAAATTTGTAAAATGTGACCACTTCTTGATTTCCCAGACTGAGACATCTTTAGCTTTCCTGGAGTCTAAAGAAAGATCTGGCTGCAGGGTTGAGGCATCTGTCCGCAGGTGAAAAAAAGTGATGCAGTTGTTTTCCTATGCAGAAAAAATAACATTTTTTAATATAAGACTAAAATGGCTTGTGATATTCTGTGTTCTTTAGACCAACACTGATATACCAGAGAGATCAAAGCATTTTATCAACTTGCCTGTATTCTGAATCTATGAAATTGTGTTTTCTCTTGTTCTTATTCAATTTATGATTTATTTTTCTCCCAGTATAAATCAGTTTCTGTTCTGTGGATTCATGGCAGGTATTCCATCTTGTTTTTCAATATGCTATGTCTCGAACAAATATCTAGTCAGTCATGGGCATATAAAATATTAATCATATGTGTTTGAAGGTATGTTGCTATAGCAATTCCTTCAGTGCGAGGAAAAATCAGCATATAGCAGGCCAGGGATATGAGAATGGTAGGCATTGCAGAGCTATAACAGCACTATTAACACATTACTGCATTGTAATGATATTATTTCCTAACTGTTGTAGTCCCCAGCTGGCTAATTTTCAGGATAGAATTCTTCAGCAGGGATTTCATAAATGACTTTGACACAAAAGACGCTTGCAGTATGAAGAAGACAGTAAGCAATCTGAAGAAAATATTTTTCAAAAGAAAGTAGGTGAATGTGCAAAATATCTTCTGTTTGTGACTTACCAGATGCCCTCTCTTCCCTATTCCAATGTGATCTACCCTGAGGGGCCGAACATGACAGGGCTGAATGGAGGAGATTAGCAAAACCTGGCTTGAAAAGAAATGCTGTGAGTTTAGCATGTAAAGCTGCAAAGCAGGAAATCTGAGAGAGCCAGCAGAAGATATGGAAATGTAATTCCATCTTGTATTACCTAACTGGAAAAATTGTAAAACCAAAGCAGAAAAGACATTGTCTCCAACAGGACTGTAATTATCTGGGAGAGAAAGGAGACTGTAAGTTATGGTCCAGTTCACGTCTGAAAAAAAGGATGTGGTGGTAAATTGAATTGATTACGAGTATGAACCGAAGCATAGCGTGAAAGAGGAGCTAGTCAGACACGGAGACACTTAGCCTGTATTAAAGCTGCTAATCCTCTGGGTGTATTAGTATTGCCTTCACTGGAGGGAAGGTAGGGTCAGCTTCAAGTAATCCCACTTTCTGTATTTAACTCTTTGAGTTGGCTGCTTTCCTAGTGTAGGTGTTTGCATTGCATTGCAGAACATCCTGACTTGCCCAGAACAGATCTTGCCTGCTATGTTCTGTGTTTTAAAGCCTGTTGAAGTCAACTATCTTAATATCACTTTGACACATTCTTAAAAGAAAAAAAAATCCCATAGACGAATGAAGACTGCACCAGGTCTTTGAATTTGCAGCATTGATTTAGTGTCCAAATGAACAAGAAAAAACATTTATATCCGAAGGGATGTGCTCAAACGGTAAAGATCAGAGGGAGCTAGCTGCGCATCGTACACATCCTTTCTTTTTAATTAAAGACAAACAAGAGGCTTCAAGAAAAAGAAGCAGCAGTTCAAATAGGTGTTAAGTTGAATAACAAACAGCCTTTACCGAGATTGATCGTTTTCTCACTGTTTTGTTGTACAGCAAAGTGACAGTAAAAAGCAAGGAAAGGAAAAGCAGGAAAATTTAACCTGTTAAAGAAAAAAGCAAGTAGAGACTGCTTTTGTTCAACATGCTTTCCAAGGGGGAGAAAGTTTTCTAAAGGAGGGAGGGAAGGAAGCAGATAGATTTTTAAAAAATGTAAAAGTGAGTTTAAAAGGACACACTTCCTATTTTGGTCTCCTTGGGAAATGTGTGAAAAGAAGCTAAATATACTGCTTAATTTAAACTGTGACAGGAAGAAGTACATCAGGAAAATCTAAATCCCTCGGTATTTGGAAATGAACAGTTGTGCTTCACCACCCAACCCTTCTGGTAAGCTGCAGTTTGCACCCAGATTTCAGTTTCCAGTTACCTAAGAGCCAAAACTCAAATACCTGAAAAATTCATTGGAGCTATCAGCAGCATCTAGCATTTGTAGAGCACAGGACCAGGCTGCACTGCAGAGCAATACTTTTCAGTACTGTGTAGTGCCAAAATTGTGGCAAGAAGCTGCGATACCACAAAATGTATGGCCTTTCTGTAAAGGAAAACCTCACAGCATCCCAAAGGTATCGGTTACCCAAAAAAAGGGTTATGTAAGCGCCAAGCATAAGTACTAATAGAGTGGTTGATATGAAGAATCGGAATTTTGTAGGCAGTCTTGGCTGGTGAAATGTCTGTGATCGGGGTCTGCAATGCTTGGGAAGTGAGTGTGCATAGCATGTGTGCATAGCATATATGCATTCGTGTAAGGACGGTGTGGGTGGCTGCATTATGGGTCTCATTACTGTTGTGTGTATATATGTATACACACATATATATATTAATATCTGTATTTGAACAGTGAGTGCAGTGCCTGTGAATACAGCCTACATATATACATATATAGTCATTAGATGTGAACTGAAATGTTTCCAAATTTAAAAATTAGGTTCTTAGATGAATCTTGTCTAGAAAGCAGAACCTGTATAAGAGGCTATTCCTACCTCTCTCTCTGTTACCTCTCTCTCACAAAGTCAGGTCCAAATGGCTTGAGAAGGTATCCTTTCTATTTTTATTAGAGGCCCACGTTCATTCATAAGGAAATGGATTTTTACTGATCTCCTGAATGCTCCTTTAAATCAGGTTTCCACTGCTGTAGCTGATTACTTCATTTTGAAGTAATACACAAACAGAACACAGGGTGAAAATGCAAAACACCAAGGAAGGCGTCTAGCCAAAGCATACACCTACTACATGTTGTTGCTCTTTTGAGGTTACATTTTCCAATGAGCTATATTGAACTCTTATGGATCAGCTATCTATTTCCATTGCCTCTTCAAAGGCTCCACCTTGTAGGAACCCTCTGGAGATAATTGAGGGAAAAATCTGGTCCCATTGAAAGTGTTGAGAATTTTGCCACTGACTTTAGTGAAGCCAGGATTTTATCTTATATATTTGTTCAGGCAAGAACTGAGCCCTTTCACCCTGGTACACCTGTTTCTGCCCCTCCACCCCTACTGTGGGCATCCACAAAGGCTTGCGCTCGGTGTCAGGTGGAGTGGGTGCTGTTTGTTTACCTCTATTCCTAGCTCAGTTGAGCATGTGAAGTGAGAAATGCGCCCACCAGCCTCATCACACATGGCCTTTTAATGAACTAGTCAAAGATTTAAATTATCCAGGAAGCTGGGAAAAAAAACCCATTTTAAATTTAAGACCCTTTTAGGCAATTAAAACCTGACATGTTGCCATTGAAAACAGGCCAGGGAAAAAGCATTTCCATCTCTTGAGATTCACCACTTACAGAGAGAGATAATGGCATTTCAGGCACCCCAGGTACTGCAGCCTTCAGAGGGTGCTCGGATGTCAGCATCACAAATTGGTTCTGGCTGTACGGCATCTCCAGTTGATCCTCAAGGTGAGAGAGTGGTCATCGAACAATCTGGGTTCCTGTATCTATCTTGGGCCAGTGCCATTGCAAAATCTCAGGGAGGAGGTGAGTGAGAGAGAGAGGAAGATTTCCGTGGCTGAAGACATTTGTTTCACTAAATTGTTTTATTTCTGCTTTTTCTTTTCTTAAAGATGTGATGTCAATTACTTCTATTTCAGAGAAAATCAAGTTGAATATCTTAATACTTGATATATGGAGTGTTTGCAAACTAGCAAGTAATCTGCCATTCAGAATTTGCTGAATGGCCTATCAATAATATACTTTTAAAAGAGTAAAAAAAAAAAAGAAAAAAAAGTACCTTTGCATAAAAATTCCCTGGTAGTTAAAAATGTCATAAAGTCAACAAAAAAAATATCACTCATATGCTCGATTCTTGGGTGCTGTGTCCAGGGCAGGATTGCTTTGTACCAGCCCTTCCTGCAGAGAGGTGGGGAAGCCAGCCTGTCCTTGCCCTATGGCAGTTACAGCCTCAGCACTCTTGTGCTGGAGGTTACAGTTCAGTAGATTTTTCAGCTTAGCTGTCTGCGATGTTCTCCGTTTTTATAAGCCTTTAGGCTTTTTTATTTATTTATATATACTTATATATATTATATGGATTAGATGTATTTTAGATATTTTATATATATATTTATTTATAAAGCATATGTTGGATGCCTAGTTTCCTGTAGTCGTGTGGGAGAATCAATTCTCCCCTTTACCGAGTGCCTTGCTTTGCTCAGGTTGGGCTGCCCAGAAGGCAAAAAATCTTTCTGGCAGCTCGGGAGGAAAGCGTTGGAGATGACCACCCAGTTTGCTGGAGCACAAGAGCAGAGGAGCTGCAGAATGCTGGCTCCGGCTCTGTGAGCGCTGGTGTGGCTGTTTTGTGAAAGGTCGGGGAGGTTCAGAAGGGAGACCTGTTCTTCATCAAATTGGCTGTTGTCAAGTCAGAGACCTTCTTGCAATCTATTCACCTTATCCCTTACAACTAAATCCACATGTGTAGTTAAGCCTAGTTAGTGGGAAAACATGAAGTGTTGCGTTTAAGCCAATGCAGCAACCTGTAAGGAGGTAGAGCAGCCCTGCCTTGAAGTGATCTGGAGGAGCAGCACCTGGCTGAGTCACCTGAAATCATAGAATCATAGACTCACAGAATGGTTTGGGTTGGAAAGGACCTTAGAGATCACCTAGTTCCAACCCCCTGCCATGGGCGGGGACACCTTACACTAGACCAGGTTGTTCAAAGACTCATCCAGCCTGGCCTTGAAAGAAGTTGGGAAGACTATGGAAGCAGAGGGAGCCAACACTTACACAGTGTTTAAGTTTTCCCTTGGAGAAACCTAGCTGAAGCACATCTTCGTTCGCAGCCACCCTCTAACACTGCAGAGGGCAGCGGGGTTTTCTCGCTTTTCTAATTGTAAAATATCTTTTGTGAGACAAATGCAATATTCTGTGATTCATGGAGACAGGGACACCCATGAAAGCTAAATTCTTCAGTTCTCTACAGTTTTTCAGAAAAATGCAGTTATTTGTAGCACATTCACAGACACGGATACACAATGGTGGAAGAGGCATGAAGTTTGCTTGTGGAGTGGTTCACGTGGAGGTTGGAAAGCCGGTGAGACTGGAGCAGGTATGATGCTGGTGGCATGGCATGAGATAGTGGCTGTTCAAATGGAGAATTATTTGCCTCCAGGTCATTAGGTAGATGTGGTGCTTCGGGACATGGTTTAGGGGCTTAGGTGGTGTTGGGTTGACCGTTGGACTTGATGATCTTTGAGGTCTTTTCCAACCTTAATGATTCTGTGATTAGACAAATACTTGTTTTTAACTGCCTTTACCTCTTATTCTCTGGGGTGTTTTTGTGGAACTCTGTTAAATGTGTTTTTTGCACAGCACTGAACTCTCTGGCATGATAGTCCTTTTGTGCACTAAATGACCTTTGAGAGTTGGAAAGAGCAGTCTCACATGAAATAATGAAAAGGGTTGAAATCATTAGTTAGCCTTTTTTATGCCATTTTGTGTTTGGGCCAAAAGTGTAAGCTCACCTCATTATTTCTGAAGCTTTTTCTACAGAATGCCAGAAAATTACCTTTTTAAAAAAGCAACTATTAAAAGCACTTTGTAAGCTATCTCTAAGCCTTGAGCTTTGAAAAAAGCCAATATCACAGAATCGGAACAAATGGAGAGATGTGGAGACCTCTGCATAGCTTAATTTTAATTTCTTCACTACAAAATTTTATTTCTTAAATTTTCTATAGCTATTGAATTTTCTATTCCTTTCTATAGGAAGGAATATATTCAGTATTCCTTCCATGCACTGAAGCATCTATAAATCTAGAAAGCCCAATGCTGTATTCCACCTTCGTGTTAAGTCATTTTTGCTGTGGGTACAGAAATGGAGGATGTGAAGTTGGTCAAAATAGCTCTAAACCGCCTTTATGTATTCTCACCCTGGCCATAAAAAGAAAACGCTGGCCTCCAGTGCAGCTTTGACTAAAGCACCCTATTCCCAAAAGCCATTTCTCTCCTTTTTAAGCTTCTACACATTTGTGGCCCTAAATTTTGGCATTGATAAATGTATGATGGATATTTCATCTAGGTTCTCTTTCATCCCAAATCTGACACTCCACATCCTAAGAAGAGTTTGAAAGCTAAATAATTAAAATATAATAATGAATCTAAAACATTAAACTGGCTTCTAGTGGAAGATTCCTCAGTTTCTGTTGCCATTACCATTTCTATTCCCATGTAATGCTTCTAGGCAAGTCTCACTGCTCTGAGACCTACTTATTCCAAATAGCAATGATAAGGTTTTATGAATCTGAAAACAAGTCAGTTTGAACGGAGTTAAATTTGCAGTGATGCCAGTGCTCGGTCTCTGAATGTTAGCTCATGGGGAACAATGAGCTTGTCTTATTGCACTTCAAAATTAAATAATTAAAAACAATCCTTCCCCCCTCACCCCATTTCTTTACGGTTAATAATTATAATAACATACTCAGATGCAGGCAGTGTTATTATCAGATAATGCCTGAAATTTGAAATGGGCCTATTAGCCACCCGAGGCGAAACATAATTGCCCAGTTTCTGTGCACTATCAGATGGCAGATGATGTTGCTGAATGTTATTACTTAAGTATTTCAATTTTTCATATGGTGGAGAAATTAAATTTCAACCGTGTACTGCAGCAAAATGCTGCGGATTGCAGGTTGTTACTGTCTGTGATAGGTTGCGGTGCTGGTGCTGTTACCCCTCTAGCCTTTGGGGAAATTGGTGCTTTGACAGTATAATTACAGCTGAAGAACATTGCTGCTGAGAACTTTAACATGTGTCATATAGCTCAGTGAGTATTTGTACTTCCAAATAGCAATAATGCTGTGTCAGCTTTTGTAAGCACGTGAAGCCTGAGCCCAGTAGGTTGTTGGGCTATTTATTCATTAACAGAGAATATTCCACACCTCTGGCATTAGCCTCTGCAAGCGAATTCGCCCCTGGGTTGCAGGAAGCCAATGACTTTGCTGGAGCATGGACTCCTCCTTGTCTGTGCTCCAAAGTGCACACAGACACACACAAGAGGAGGAGAGGATTCACTTCTGTCCATCCATTGCCACTTAGAAAAAAGTGCAGCCATTCATTCATTCATTACTAAATCCTAAGACTGCAGACATCATCTACTTGACCGTCAGCTAGGACAAGGCTTAGCTGTTATTTACTAAAGGGTGCTTGATTTCAGTAATGTGGGAATATTTTTTTTCATCTTTTTTACTTTCTTCAGGAGAAATCTATTTTGTGCTGAAATACAAGTTCTTCTTTATGCTATGTGTTTTAAATGTTCAAATTACGTTCTCAGCAGCTGCTGCTTTTTCTGCCCTGAGTAGGTTTGCATAGATCTGCTTTAAAGCTCTGGGGACCTCAGAAGAAGGGCAGCCAGCTCATGGCTCCTCAGCTGGGAGGCATTGTGGGGCTATGGGAATTAAAGCCAACGAGGCTGATGTTGCTAATAATGCCCGCTGGTGTGACTCAGAATGAAAGTGTCACTTGCACAAAAAGGGGTGCAACTTGAACAACCCTGTTTTGCCACTGGAGCCTTTGGGACTCTTTCCCAGTGGGACGTCTAATGATACTGCCTGGGTAGAAGAGATCTTGTGGCTTAATGTGTCACACTCACCTACGACAGCAAGAATAAACCATGCTTCATCATAATCAGGATGTACTGGGATTTAGCATCCTTGTGCTACTGCCTCAGGCAGATATGGAGCAGTAGTTATTCTACTCTGTTATAAGAATGCATTTGTAGCATCACTGAGAGTTAAGCTCTTTAGAGAGATGTCTTTTTCAGAATTTTCTGGCTTTTAAATGAGGTCAGTTTGCCCATATAAACCTTCCAGATGCCATGATTCCCTCTGCAATGTCCCAGCGACGCAACATACATTCACAGGTGAAAGGCTAAGTGTTGAGAGGGGGTTTAGTCTCCTGCAAAATTAACTCTGCCTTCAGGTGCTCTGCCTTTCCCTTTCCTTGAAGAAAAAAAAAACAACAACAACAAAACAAAACCCAAACCAACCCACAACTCCCCCAGAAAGCTATTTGAATTTATTTATTTTGGAGAAAATATTATAATGCTTCATTTTCATGTTAAAATACTAATTGAGAAAAATACTTTATTGTGGAATATAAAAATATTTCAATTCCTCCCCCTCTTCCTAGATACTTTGGTGAACTGTTCTTCATTCAGCCAGGTGCATTAATTACTCTTTCTTAGGAATCCCTGAATCAAGGTTCAAATAAGCCAGTAATCTTCAGCACTGGGTAACAAAGCAAGGCTACGCTGACCTAAAATTGTGCCATGTTTAATCACAGAGCTGCAGGTCTTGGCAAGGCTGGCTGTCTTCCAGGAGAGCTGAGGGAGGAGGCCAAAGAGGCAGGCATCCTTTGGGCTTTGTGAGTTTAGATGTTGGTGGCAGGGGGGACTCATTCTAGAGAACTCTGCACAGTGATGGTGATGGGCAAAGGGAGCCTTGAAGCAAAGAGGAACAACCCGGCTCCGCTTTCTTTTTATTTTTATTTTTTCGTTCTAAAGTGGGGAGAAACGATGTTACCATGTTTCTGCATAATGAAGTTGTACTCATAAACTCTTCTAAAATAGGGAAGACTTAGATTTGGAAGGATTAGGACATAAAGGAGGATAGAACTCCACTACACTTTGTTGTTTTTTAGCATTAATAGATTTGAGTTGAAACACCTTTGAATTTTGTGGGATGAGTTTTGTATCTGAACCAAGTTTCCAGTTTTAAGAAAAATACACTGTCTGTAGCAGTTCCTGAGCAAATATGGCATTTTATTTCCTTCTCTGTGATTCTTCATCCCATACTTAAGATGAGTTTTAATGGCTTGAGCAGGTAAAATGCACTCTTGAATATGTTTATGTCTGTATAGACACCCTGGACATTGGGAAAATAAATATAGCAGTCTCCAGTCTCTGTGAACACAAGGATGTCACCCCCAAATACAGGATACACAGGAGAGAAAGAGCTTTATTTGTCCTTCAGCTCACAGGGAATCTGTATAAGGCTGGGAAAAAAAAAATCTATCTCTGAGGTCCTAATTCTTCTCTCAGGGCATCAATAAAAATGAGAAGAACTTCACTGGAAAGCAATTCTTCCAGAAGATGTGGGGGGCAGCCTGGATACTGAGTGTGGCAAAGTGTGCAAAGGTCACAGCTCCTACTAGCTTCTTTCCCCTGGACCTTGTTCCCAGTCTCTGCAAAATGGGGGAGACTGGTACTACTGAGGGTTAGGCTCAGCTTATCTCAAAATGAGAGCTTTAAAAGTGGAAAAGCAGATGAATTTACAAGTTGTGAGCAGATGAGCAGTTAGTAACTCCAATTCATTTTTAATATTCATCTCACAATTGTTTTGGAGAGGAGGGTTAACAAAACTCCTCGAAAATTCTGTCTGAACGCAGCATAATCGTCTGTGCTTTGGCAAAGTTACTGCCAAGCTGCCCAGAAGCCCTTCACAGCACATCAAGCTCCCAGGATGGTGCAGCTCCCTCTTGGCAAGGGCATTTGATAGTCCACAGACTTCAGTGCCAGAACTGGAAAACAGTACAATAAACTATAAGCTATAAAGCAAAGAGAAAAAAAAAATAAAAGACAAGAAAAATTATACTCATTGTAATTGAGTTAGTTTGTTGAGGGACATAAAAATCTAATCAATTGTTTTTGCATAACAATCAGTTGTCACGTTGGCTCTAATTGAGAAGCCAGATGGAGCCTCATAGTTGCAGACTGTAGTAGTCGTATTCCTGGGACACACAAAACCACACGAGGCAATGAACATTAGGTTCATCTTTCTGTTAACGTGTAAGGAGAGCTCCACTTAACAGGCAAAAACAGATTTCCCAAACCAAACATATTCAACTCAATGTGCTTCTCTCCCATGCACAGCTGATAGAAACCTTTCTTTTAATGGATCCTTTCTGGGCTTGTAGGTATTGCCGAGTACTCTGAAGCTGGGGCATGGGTGGCTTCCAAATGCCCCGATGACACGGAGGACTTACAGGAACTTAATTTCCTTTCTCATATACGCATATCTGTATGCATGGTGCGTTTAAAAGGACACTGACGAGACATTTCTCATAAACATTCTGTTCCTTAATGTTTATAAAAGCTTCTTGGAAGAACTGAAACTGAAATCCATTTCTTGAGTGAATTGTTTTTCTCCTCCATCTGGATACTTTGACTTGCTTGGCTGTGAGCTTTCTATTAGCAGCAGAAACAAGAGATAATAAGGAGTTGAGAATATTTAACAATTTACCCCTAAAATTAACAGTACTGGGTACAAGGTATTACTGTAATTTTAACCAAAAAAAGCAAGTCCCATTTTGGATCTGCAAAGCTTGGCAGCATTCTGTCAAAAAGAGTATTAGATCAAAACAGTCAAGAAATAAAAGTGACCAACCCTTTGGCCTAAATACAAACTGTATTTCTTTCTCTATCTGTGCTCCCTGGAATATTCTCAGTCCAATAAATTCCATTACCTTTGGAAGGCGCTTAACAGAGCCACACCGATGCCTGTGTTTATTTAAATATATCTGCTTGTAGACAAGTAGACAACAGTTCTGAAGCCACTTTCATTTCAGTCCTAGGGAATTTCTCTTTCACTGTAATTTAAACAGTTATAAATCTGTCTGATCCACCTTTGACACCAAGGCTTCCTACTAGGAACATGCTAAAAAAGGATTTAATTTCTTTTCTATTTTGTATAATTTACTGTATTGAACTAACATATATATTACTATTTTGTAGGGATTCCAATATAATACCACATTAAAACAGTGCATTGATAACAGAAATGAATACTTAGCACATTTTCGATTAACAGCCTGTCTGAAAATGGATTCATTGTCAAAGAGCTGGAACCTTATTATTATCTAGTCATTTCTTAATGATTGAGCTAAAACAAATGAGTCAGTGTTTTGGTCTTCTGAGAAAGCATCAAAAAAGAAGCTCTTTCCTCACATCCAAGGACTTCAAAACTTCCACATACCTGCAGGAAGGCTGCCTCCTTTTCAGGATTTCTTTCCCCATATGCATTTCTGAAACATCGGAAAAATTCTTTTTTTCTTCTATCCTGAATAGCTATTTTCTGGTTAGGTGCCAGAAACCCACCAATTTTTTGTCATTTGTTTTTTTTTGTCTTGGCCAACACTTTCCAAATGTGAGATGCTACAGTCTGGGTAAAGTGCACACAGCAATTATGTGAGGAAAAAAAAAACAACTTTCTTTTAGAGTGATACTGAATTGTTTCATTAATATTAAAATTCACAAAGATTTACTTTTTTCTTCTGAGGTGGGACAGCCCTTCAAAGTAAAATGCTGGTCCATTGCTATTATGCTGTCATGTTAAAAAAAAAAAAGGAAAAAAATATGTTCCATTTTAACAACTTCTTGTGTTTTTACCTTACAATTATAGATTTATTATGGCTTTTAATCTCACTTTTTAATGTGCTTTTTATTGTTGAGGATGATAGAGTCGAGGGGATTTTCAGACTTGAGATGATGGTGTGTAAGCCTTTGGGAGTAAACTGTATGAGAACTGCTGGATGCTGCAGATAAGATTCAAACACCTGGGAAGAAATCTGCGTGGGGGTTTGGATGGGATGTGTCAATAGTGGCTCCAGCCACCACCCAGGGGTAGGATGAGCTCAGAGTGTGCTTTGTGTTGTTAACCCTCCCCTGGCAGTGTGTTTCTATTTGCTTTCTTGCTGAGACAGTGGGCAAAGACACCGATGGGTGAACCTCTTGTACCAGCTTGAGATTCCTTGGCCAAATCTGACACTGAGAGGTCATTATGAGGCAAATTGAACAACTGGGGTTGTTCAGCCTGGAGGAAAAAAGGCTCCAGGGAGACCTAATAGCAGCCTACCAGTACCTGAAGGGGGCTACAGGAGAAATGGGGAGGCACTCTTTATCAGGGAGTGTAGTGATAGGACAAGGGGTAACGGGTATAAGCTGAGAGAGGGTAGATTTAGACTAGACATTAGGAAGAAATGTTTTCCTGTGAGGGTGGTGAGACACTGGAACAGGTTGCCCAGGGAAGCTGTGGATGCCCCATCCCTGGAGGTGTTCAAGGCCAGGCTGGATGAGGCTTTGAGCAACCTGGTCTAGTGGAGGGTGTCCCTGCCCATGGCAGGGGGTTGGAACTTGATGATCTTTAAGGTCCCTTCCAACCCAAACCGTTCTGTGAGTCTATGAAATTCCCAAGTGTTGCCTTCATCCTACAAGTAGGTCAGCACTTTGGTGTCTGTATTTGAAGACACAAAAGGGAGAACCTCTGCTAACATTTTGCCTTTTGTTGGTCATATCAAAGAGAGATGGTTCTACTATGGCTGTGTCTTTTTCATCCTAGGCATAACAGGGGGAAATATTAGACTAGTAGTAGCTACCCTACTGTGGTGCATAGAGAATCCAGTCTTCCTAGAGTGAAGTCCCTGTACCACAACCAAACTGCCCCTACCATGGCAGGCTGGAGAGCTATTTGGAAGTACATCCAGTCTGTAGGGTGTCTGGTGTTCACACCTAGGCTCTTGGGGCTGTTCCTCTCTCATACGTACACAACCTTTTGCAAGAAAAGTGGTAATTGCGTCCTTACATTGTTTCTTTCAGGAGGAGCCTGAGGTCATGTGTCAGGAACCTGTCCTGGGCTCCCATGTAGGCTCTGGGCCCACCGTATAAGCCTTGGAGGACCTCAGGATTCATTAATTGTTCTAATGAGACTGAAGCATAAGTCTATGGGTCATGGGACTTGTTCTGGCACATTACAGTTGGATTCGCCTTGCAATAATTTATGGGAATCTCCCCTCTCCAAACTCCATACTGGCAGCTGGAGATAACCCAAAGGAAAATACCAGTGAAGAAGGCTTATCAGGCAATCATGAAAGACACATTCACATGAATATCTCGAGCTATCTGGAGCTGGAAATTTTCCATTGACATGCTTTTTTTTCACAGGGAAATAAACAATTTTTACAAAAACTTTCTCATGGCAAAAATTTTCATTTGCAGTTTCTCATTTCCTGGATGAGAGCCGCGGAGAGCAGAAATGAAATTCTGACTTTGAACTAAGGAAGAAATCTGTATATGTTGCCACCCAGCTGTTGATCTGCATCTGTCGCATTTAATTCATTTTACTAGTCAGTAGTGGAAGTGGCAAACCTGAAACATCAAAATAATATACATGCCCAGATTACAGCGTAGACTCCTTGCCAGATGTCTGATAACAATCTCCCCAATCCCTTTGGTCCAATGCTTTAAGCATATAAAAATTTAACTGAAACTTCCATCTTCTGTCACTGAAAACCACAAACTGGATCCACTACTACCTGAAAATGGAAATTGTATGTGCCTGTGTGTGGTGTATCCCATTTTCATCAATTTCCTCTCTATGGAGCTGCTTTTTTTTTTTTTATTAGGTTTTTACTAAAAATCTACTGCAAAACTCAGATTTAAATTGAAGAAAAAAACTCGTGTGTGGCATTGATAGTTTTACTACTTGAGGAACAATGACTTGTGGGCATGAATCTAGATTTATTTCATGAGCTGAAATAAATAATAAAGAAAAAAAGGTTCCCTTAGGTAGATCAGAAGCATTCATGTCACTTTCGTTGTAGTGTCCTAAAATTCCTTTATCCTTAGTGTAACTTTTTGGGAAATTATTTCTTACCTAATGATCTATATTGCAACAAATACAGGTGTCTGTAAGGCAAAAAAAAAAAAAAAAAAAAAAAAAAAAGTAAAGCAAGAGTTATAGGCGAGTTTGTATTCCTAGAATATTCCTCATATAAAAATAATGCAGTGCAACACATACACGCATACAAAGCAGTAAAAAAAGAATGTTAAATTAGTGATTCAAATTCTGTTTCCAGTTAAGTTGTATATCCAGAGCAATTCCACAGATTGCTGCATTATTACTTTTGATTTATTCCAGTATAATTAAGGAAAAACTTATGTCATCAACTCTAATGGAAGCCACAGTCTGAAAATTTAAACTAGAGAAATGTTGTTTAAGGCAGTTTCTAACTGAATGAATTGCAATATAGTTCTGTATCGAAAGAAGCAGAGATTTCATACTAGAATCCTTTCATTGCCTTTCCTAGTTTAGCATTGTGGGTGTGTTCTCCAGTTTCAAAAAGCACAGAGTACTAAGACTCAAACAAAAGTATTTTGAATTTTATTTTTATATTATATACAAAGTTGGCCTGTCAATCATTCAACAGTTAAATTAGGGTAGCAAAACAGATTTCGAGCAGAACAGACTCAAAGCAGAATGAATACATTGTACCCCACTAAACTTGTTCAAAAAGTCCAAAATAATCCCATTCTGCTGCCTTTTCCTCATCCTGATACTTTACCTTCCTGGAACTTTTTTTCAGCATGCATTTGTTCTGTGAGTTATGCCTCCTTATGCCTGCTCAAATCATCACTCTGTTTGCCGCGAATCCCCAGTTACTCTGATCTGTCCCTCATTCTGCTAACGATCTTGCAAGGATTACCGCAAATTTGGCAGACTCATAAAAGCAGACGTCTTTTTGCTGTTAATTCTTCCTTGCCTGTTTGAGTCAGTCAAGTCTTATTCTGAATTATTTCAAACCCACTCTCATACTAGCGGAATGATTATTAAAACTCTGTCCTGTCGTAGACAACTTTAGATGGCAGTATAAGCATGGCCTGGCGGGAGATGTCTTGGGTAGTTCCAGAATCTGCACTGTCTCTGATGCTTTCTGAGCAGGAAGTGGCTTCCTGCACCTGGGTTTGAGACACCCAATTAAATGTTGCTGGCCACTTAGCCAAGTACCACACTCTGCTATAAAATCTTCTGATAAAGTAGCCAATAAAGGCTCTAGTTCTGTATTCAGTGTATTTTTTATGCAGAGAAGAGGGGGTAAATGTCAAATTCATAGAGAGAGGCTTCTGTTTCAGTGCAGAAATAATGAGATGGACCTTTCTTGACTTCTTTTAGGTCCCAGTGCTCTTTGCGCTGTTTTCAAGAGGTAGTGACTGATGTCTCCTCTTGCAAAGGCACACTTCCCTCTGTGATTAAATATTTATCACAGTGAGAGGCCAGCAGAAAGACTAAGTGCCTCCAATTAACTCTTGTGGAGGTTCATCAGGGACAGCAGTACCTGTATAAATATTTTAAAAGCTTAGGTCAGAGCAATGTCCGTCTCAGGCCATCTCCCTGTAGATCGGTGTGTGCTGTTCGTTGGTAGGCAGACACATGTCTACATACCATCAAAGCCTCCGCTTTATTTGCTGTGCCTGAGCTATAAATCAGTTGGTGAATTATTGCATTAATCATGCATATGAAGAGCTCTGCTTTGCCTAGTGATTATGAGCAAAACATCATTAAAGGTGCTGCAATCTGTTTTGTTTGTCCTAGGTATTGTGATTTTTTTTCATATTTAATTCTCTGGACCAAGAGGTGACTGAATTTATGAGGATCTTAGACATACGTGAGGTCCCTGTGTCTGTTTTCATGGAAAAAACAAAAGACAGGATGTTTTGCCCCAGGTCTGCTCTCAAGAGCATTTGCAGGGGGTGGAAGGGAGTGAGTAATATCCCCCGCTTGCTGCTGATCCAGGGCATGAGATTGTGCTCCGAGGGGAAGGTTGGCCAGTCCTTGGCTTGTATCTCAGGAAGATGGATGATCGTTGGCAGGGCTTTGGAGCTCACAGTCACTCACAGTTTTTTCACTTCTCTGTGCAGAACAACTTTAATCTGGGGTCCATATAGAACCTATGGTTGTGGGATTCATCAGGTCTGCCAGTACCCTGGGGAGAGCCTCTGCAGAACCCAGGGATTAGTTCTGTTCGCAGTTTTCGTCCTTCTGGCCATGTTGTGTGTTTTTTGTTTGTTTTTTTTTGTGGCAGCACAATGAGCTGTGGGGAAAAAAAAATAAAAGAAAGAAAAATAGAAAGAACGTGAAGCAGTGGCTCTGTGGCAATAGATCTGAAGAATCTGAATAATAATTGGTTTAATACTGAACTGTGATGATGTAAATACAGTTCTGGGGGTGATCAGGAAACTAATGAATCAACAGTTTATCAAACACATTCCTGAAATCAAAGTCTGAAGCAAAGAGTTTTTTTGCAGTCCTCTGAGATTTGGGAACGTGTCTTTATAAAGTGTTAGAAAAGCTTACAGCAGTTTCAGGTATGTGTGAAACATGTTCGTTGCTACTAAGACTGGGGCAATGACAGGAGTACATTTCAGGCAAGGGCTATACATTGCTGGGATCTGAATGCATTTCCTTTAATAACAACTCTCTTTTCAGTTTCTCCAACCTAATCACCCGGGCACAAGTTTAATTCAAGCTTAAACTCTATTTCCAGGATGTCCCCAGGCAGACTTGTGTTTTGGGGTTTATCATAATAAATTTGAAGCAGTACAAGTTCCCCTCAGCCACGCTGCAGCCTGAATTCCCTGCGCTTCAAACCCCATGGGGGAATTGCGTGATGTGAAAAGCTCCCTGTTGGGCACCCTGGGGGAGTGGGACCCAGAAGCAGAGGAGCTAAGCTGCAACAGGGCATCATTAGCCATTAGCTGCGTTAATGGGCAGCGCCTGGAAGCAGCAGGGGCTCATTAGCCTTCCTGAGACCCCAAATGCATAAAGGAGGAGAGAAGCAACTGCTGGTGGCTTCTGGGAGCCCTTCCCTGCCAAGCTGTGAAAGGGCTGTTTATGCTCGTGGGATCTTCCTGCATGAACCTTCTTTGCAATCAGGTGCTGAAAGATGTTTTACAGTGTTGGGTATTTCTGGAGGGTAACAGGCCCCTCATTTCAGCAGTTTTTTTCCTGCAGGAGTAGCGTTTTGTTTGTTTTGTTTCGTTTTTTGTTTGTTTTACTCCAGGCTAAATAAAGAGGAATTCAAGAGAACTCTTAAAATTTGATGAAAAGTTTGAATTTTACTGTTTGGATCGTAAGAATTGGTCACTAATACTCCTCATGTCTAGCACAGAGAGGCATCATCAAGGGTGGGATATCTGGAACCAAGGGTAACCTGGTGCTGAAGCTCTTGTGGAGCATCCTTTGGAGGCCGCTCTCAGAGCTGAGGGATGGCACTGCCATCTCCCTGCACTGGAGGGTCTCCCAGAGTCTCAGCAGTGCAACTATTGTGGGCAAAGCAACCAGGAGCCAGCACCTGTGAGAAAACGTGAAGCATGGCAGGCTAGCAGCAAAGGGCTTTTATTTTGCCTGAAGAAGACATAACCAGCACTGTAAATTCTCTTGTGGTAGCACTGTATCTCTGTGTGTATTTGTGCAGCCTGGGCTATGCTGGAATTGCCATGCACAGTAGGTGTTGAAAAGACTCGTCGCTCCTACCTGGGCTATAAGGAAGAAATTAATCATATTTATTTTTTAGAATGGAAAACAGCCTCGGTTGTGGCAGAAGACTATACAGCTGTGACACAGAAAGGAGGTTGGCAGGTAAGTCACCTTTGCATTTAACGGATGTGTCACTTGCCTTGGAGTTTGGACACACACACATTTTAGTCAATGCACGCGGACCAGGGCATGCCCTCTTTATAGACAATGCATGGCAGAGGCAAACTTCACTTGGGAATTATGCTAAAGATGACAAGGTAACTGAACTACTTGAAAACTTCTGAGTAACTTTTTTTCTCCAAAACACCACCCAGTGTGTTCCTTCAGTGTTCTCACTTCTCTGGTCCATTTGTCTAAATCCAGGAAACTCAACTCTCTACTGGAAGCCCCCAGACTGGAAGGGAAGAGGAAGCTGTATTGCTTGAACCCCCCAAAAGCAATGCTTCCCAGGGCTGCTGAGAGGAGTCATGCACTGAAATGGAAACTGGTACTTGTGTGAACACGGCTGCTTCCAGGTACAGAGGTGTTAGGTTGTTATTTCTTTGGATGTGTAGAGATATATTTTAAAGTGTGATGATCTTGTAATTGTGATGGTGTTTGTTTGCAGTGAATCTGACAGAGCAGGGACATACAAAAATACATTTTAGGCAGCATCTCATTTTACAAACTTAATAACTACATGCTTCCATGAAACACCTTAGCAGGTTCATTTCTAGTGAAATGAGGAACTAGCAACGCCCATCAGACAGGCCATCAAGCCACCTGTGACTAGCTTGGCCAACAGAAAGAAAAGTTTTCCTTTGAATTATGGTCATAAAATAATAATAATCTTTTTCTCTGCTATGACATGTACCCAGCCCTATAGGAAACCCGCTACTTAATATATCGGTTATTTCAAAGGAATCATAATTTACCTTTTCAGCCCCATCAGATTCTCAGGACAGTAGATGGCTGCTACAACCTGAACATGTTCATTCTCATTTAAAACTCTTTTGACTTCAGTAGTAGCCAGAGATTCTATGCAGGGCTGGGATGATAAACATACTCTGAGATGTGGCCAAGGGCCAAGGAACTGTTGTTTCAATGCTTCATGCTCCTGCTCTTTGACAGGATCTTTAGTAAAGCTGTCTCTCCCAGGATGGACCGTAGTCTTGTAAGCTACAAAAGTTCATGGTAGGGGAATTAACCAGACTGAGGAACCCTGGAGGCATCTGAGAGAGTTTTCTTCCATTTTCTTTTTTTAATCTTCTTGGTTGTAAGGGGAAATATTCTGTAAAATGCTCTCGTATTAAACAAGAAGGATTAAAATTCCCTTTTTTTTTTTCTTTCTGGAAATATTCTTGGTGGGAAAAAAAACCCAAATATCGCTACATAGGTTAAAAAAGTGAGAGAGGAACAGGGATAAAGAAAGGAGGTAAATAGTGACAGGGAACCTGGATTGAAGGGTAGTTAGAGTCAGCTATGGAAACCAGGTGAAGAAGGCTGTGAGCAGCAAGCAGAATGAGATTTTAAGGGTCACTGTGTTCCTTGGAAAACATAGTATGTGAGACAAACATGCCTGTAAGAAAGAAGTTTCTCCAGTCAACGTGCCCTGTTTTCAGCTGTAATTAAATCTTATCTGTCTCGTGTGCTGCAAATACTTTCCTTAATTATAAATTAGAAAGGAGAAGTAGCTGCAAAACAATGAGGGATATCCCTGAAAAATTCAGAAGAGTGAATGTAGTAATTGGCCATAAGAACGGGAGTACCCAGACTTTTTCATCTTTGAGCTTACAGAGAAGAATAAAAGGAAATGCTTGTTTTTGCTGATGAAAATCAGGGAACGCAGAAGTCAAATTCTCCATCAAATTACATACGTTCCTGGAAATGCAGAGAATTCTCTCTAGGTCATACCTAGGTCTTTCATCTGGAGGTGTCAAAGGCTTCAAGAACTGCTTTGAAGCTGACATCTAGGACAGTACTCCTTAAAATTACTTTCTCAAAATATTTTGGCACAATACATCACAGAAGTTAAGTCTTGTAAAACTGGAGATGATGATGATGATGTTTTAATTAGTGGAATGATAACATTCTACATTTAAGAAAAAAAGAAAACCACAACAAAAAAGCAACCAACCAAACAAAAAAAAAAAACCCCACAACCCCACTAGTCTGGAAAGTAAAACCATGTATGACCAAAACTACTTGAAAACTTATGATGGATTCTGCAAGCTCTTTTTTCACAAAGCTTTAATAATGATACACTGAGGAAAATATAGCTGAGGAAACAGGTGCTGAAAATAATGGTTGTTCCACAGGACAGCTTGAAAATGTAGAACAAATTCAGACAATGAAAGTCTACTTCCTAGGAGAAAGGGGAACAGGAATGAAATGGACACACCTCAAGTGAGGATAAAGGCAGAGAGCTGAGGGAATATTTAATGCCTGTAACTTCAGACTCCAGTACCTAAAGCTAGCACCTCAAAAAGGAATGGGTGTGTGTGGTGCGTTATGAAATGCTGTGAGGATCTTGCACATGTACAAGGTGTGTTTTTCTGATTAATTATTTTTTTCTGATTAATGAGAATTTGAGAACTGTTCGCATGTTTTAAAGAAAGGGGACGTGTAACTGGTTGGCTGTCTGGTTTAATTGTTGTATAAAATGTGGTTGGGTCAAACAAATTACACATGCAAACTAAAGACATTGTATGCCTTGCATTTGGTTTTGATCTGTCAGTCTCAAATGGGTTTCAAAGGAACCATAGATTGTGTCTTTGTAAGAGGAGTTTGGAGAAGCATGGTGACTATGCTGTGGAAGGACTACTACTGCAGGCTTCCTATCAGAACAAGATCAAGGATTCCTTCTGAAGTTTTAACTAGGAAACAGATATATTTCAATAGGGTTTTTTTCCACATGTATTGCAGATTCTTAGGCTGACAGGTTTGAGCCAAGACTTAGAACAAGGCTCTGTACTTTATTTGGATGTAATAGAAGCATAGGGGCCTGTGCTGGATTTGGAGTAAGTTTGGGGGAGAACAAGGAGAAATGTAGGACAACGACACAAAAACAATGCTGTTATGTATCACTCCTTGCCTTTTATTTTCTGAAGGTTAACCAGGGGTGTTTTCAGTGGAGGTGGGAGAATTCCTGACAGGCAGAAGAGCAGGTGCCTCTACTGTGGTTTGAAGGGAAGCAGTGGCGCTGGTGGAGGAAGGACATGCGGAGCAGCTTGGGATGATTTGAACAGGCTAGTGTTGTTCTAGCATTGTCTGGAGCAGAACTGGGGGATGAAATCAGTGTGAAAGGAGAGGTATATAAATGTACAGGATAACCTGAAGGTACTACCTATATTACTTCCAGTTTGTGGGATAAAACTAGAATTTTTTCTTAATTGAAACCATAATGGACTCACCTTGCAGTTCTTCAGAAACAGTGAAACTTTAACCTCAGTGAAGTTATTGTCTTAAAACCACTAAAAATTGGCATTTTACATGGATGGCAGCACTAAACCATAACTAAAAAGCAAGTTATTTTGAAGTAACACAAGGCTTCAGGCCTCGGAGCTTCTGCAGGGGAATACATCAGGATTTTGTCACTTCCTTCTGGGCTGGAGTGTTGGGCTTCTCTGCTGTGTCAATGTCTCTAGGTGCAGGAGAAGCTGTGAGGGAGCACAGCCCCAGTTGCTAGCCTGAGATTCAATCTTAGGTTTGGGATTGAGACCCAAAGTGGAAAGTAGTCTATCTCACATCACGCCCATCATGCCCAGTACATATATAGTTGAGGGCCCCCTGGAACCTTGTTCCTTTTTGTTCTGGAGCCCTTTTTTATCAAGATCCCCTTCTTTCTCCAGGTCAGTTCTCTCGGAGTGGTCCCTCTTGCTGGGTTGTCTCCCTCCCTCGGGAGGAGATATGCAGTGGCATGGAGATATCATGCAGTCTTTGAGTTGGGTGTGGGGCTTGATGTCCTTCTGAGATTCCTTCCAACCTGAGTTATCCTATGATCCTAAATGTGGATATCTCAAGTTTATAGATGTTGCTCAAAAGAACTTCAAAAAACAAACAATAAAGCCCAACCAAAAACAAAAGAATGAGAAGGTTATTTAATATTTTTATTAATACTGCAGTATTTTCTTGAAAGCTAGAAAAACCGTGGTGTGGAAAACAGACAAGCAGCCTTTATGTATGAAAGATAACCAAAGGAAGTTAAATTGTTCTCTCAGTGAGAGATCAGAGAAAGCAGAAGAATTTGGATCAAAAACAGACTCTGAAATTGCGTCAATTAGAACATCACAAAGGTAATCAGAATGGACTAATATTATGAAAAAATCACCTTGATCAAGTGAAATGATTAAGTGGAAATACTTTTAAAACAAGTAAAATACTTGCTAAAAGGATATGACAATCTGACAGAAAATAAGTGTCTGGTAGCAGGCTGAAGCGAGAGCAGCTACACAAGAAGAAAAAAAACACTACTGGAATATTTTTGTTTGGTTTCAGTACAAGAGATCAGTTACAGATTCTGGGTTGGACTTGCAGCAACTTGTTCTACAGTCATATTGAAAGAGGTTTTTGAGCACCCTATAATCTGAGCCCTGTTCTTGTAACGACACTAGAAGAAGGGAACTTAAGCTAAGGTTTTTAAAACTTTTTGGGAACTTTAAAATTTCATTGTTTTGGTATGACAGACACAGTTTTCATAAAATGGAAGTTTTCCCTAGCTGAATCAGAAGATGATACATAAGGTTTGTTCACTTGATTGAATTTGAGAGGCATCTTTTAAGTCAGATGGGCACAGGGCATCATTATACCTGCTGTCAGGGTGGGATCCCATCCACTGAGTAGACTGTGGACCTGGGGATCCAGACTGTGGTTCCAAGAGTTCTCCAGCACTGGTGGAGAACATGGATCTATGCTGAACATACCCCCATCCCTCCCAGAAGTTCTTATGCTATTAAATGAAGAGGGAAAAGTTTGCAAATGACAAAATATTTTCACTCGCTTGGCAATGTCAGACTTCATTTTGACATTTCTGAGGCATTTCACAGAGTCACAGAAATGTTAGAGATTGGAAGGGACCTCAAAAGTTCATCTAGTCCAATCCCCCTGCCGGAGCAGGAACACCTAGATCAAATTTCTGTGATTTTCTATTCTATTTTTTCACATGATTTCTATGATTTTCTGTTCTATTTATTTCCTAGAAATCTATTCCTAGATTTTTATGAAACTGAACCCTTTTGTGAATCATTTGAAAGTGTGGATTTTTCATTTTAATTCTGGATGCAAACAAACACTGAAATATCTGAATTATCCATGGGATGAAAGCCAATTTTGGCCAGCTTTATTCTGTAACTAGTCTGGTCATTGAATGGGTTTTAATGATTCACACAACTACCCATGAGATATGTCAGATGTTTTTTCTCTCTCACTTGTACATAGAACATGGTACAAATTCACTAATCTTAGCCTGGCCTGCAATGACCCTGCCTAACACCAGTACCTTTTGCTTTCTTTCCACTGTGTAAGCATATTAGATCTCGTTTAGTAAGAGCTGTGAAGCACAACTGTTTATTAAGAGTGGTTTTTAGAGTGGAGATTATGATTTACATTATGTTAAGAGCAGTGCAGTGTGAAGTTGGGATGAGGATGCCTGAGACCATTGTATGGACTGTGTCTGTGTCTTCTTCTAGATACAAAAAATCGGAACAATTTATTGATTGCACAGAAGCAATGTGATAGACTCACCAATATTTGATTGTCATGAGATCCTCTAATGGGCCTACCAAAAGGTTTGTGTATAGTCTGTCTTACCTGTTGCTAAGGCAAGTGCATTTAGATACTTATCTGCACCCCCAATATAAAATTTATCTGCTCTTCACTTTTCTTGGTTTCAGCCCCTTTCCTAAAGCAATTCCTTCCCTTGCTGTTGGACCAGGCCTTCTTTGGGGGCAAGGAAGGAATCCTGAATTAAATTATTATTTTTGGTGAGTGTTTTTCTACCTATTAGACTTTGCTCTCTTCATTATCAGTGTTAAAATCTCAGGCAGTGCACATGTTGAAACATTTCCTTGGTTGTCAGGAATGCATCCCCTTTGACACCTGGCCAACAGTTTCTATAATCCTTACTGGATACAAGGCAAACATGTGCCTAGGGTAAGATTCCTTAGCATATATAACAGCATTAAGAGATGGGCTTTCCTGGAAGTTCACATCAAGCTTGAAAGTAGTCTGTTACTGGCAAATTGGTGTATAACATCAGTGAACTCTGGAAGGTGAAGCTGAGGATCTTGCTGTGAATAATGACAAACCCAAACATGATCAATACCCATGTTCCAAAAAGACTGTGCACAGCTGGTGTCAAAATAGGCATATTTAATTTCCTCCTATCTCTATTTAGTTTTAAACCATGATATGCATCCATGAACAGATCAGATTTGGAATTGCGTACTGCAGGGAGTGGTTACAGTTGGTCTTCAGAGTGGATCTTGGAAGAAGAATAGGGAATGGGAAAGCTGTTCAAGGGTCTTAGCATTTTCATCTCCTTTGTCTCCCGCAGTGGGAGAATTTAGATTGTTCAGTGTCTTCGAATAGGTGTGATAAAGGAAGTACTCAGTTACTTGGCTCTGACCTTCTACAGCACAGCAAAGGTCAGCAGAAAATTCACATCCATTTTCAATAGGCTGCTCTGGATCTTCCTTCCACTGGTGAATATCAGTAGTACCCATTTAAAACTGATCTAACACTGTGCAAAGGGAAATGTAAACTGTAACATCAGAATGAGAGCCAGAGGAAAGCTTTGATAAACATTTCTATCTTTGTAGAATGGTTTCTTACATTTGTAACCTGCTCTTGAATTGCACATGTAAACTTTAATGACAAAAATGACCTTACAGCAGAAGGAGATTGAAAGTAGATCCTGGGAGAAAAATGCAGAAAATCTTGTGGGTCTTTTTACAGAATGGGGGAAAAACCAACCACCTCATGTCTTTTTGCAGAATGGCTCTAAGATGGGGATGAGCTATGGCCTTATCAATGAGACTGTGCTCAAAGTAATGGCCTGGAACACAGAGAACTGTGCAGGATTTATTTTTTTTTTAAGTATAACTACTAATGGAAGAAGTCCCAAAGACAAGCGATAGTTGACCAAAGTTGGGCTAATTTGTGAAGATCAGTGGTCTGACAGCACTCATCTATCATCTTGAACACGTGAACATGGTAGTCAATGGTCATCCATCTCCTGCCTGTAGATGTTACAATTTTGTAGGCTTGTTACAATTTTGTAGGCTTGCTAGCCTAGTACAGTACTTTCATAAAACCTGCATAAGCTTTTATTTTTTTATGTAAAATAAAAAGATGAAATTATCTAAAATGTGTTTATAGAATTTTTAGAATCATTAAGGTTGGAAAAGACCTCAAGGATCATCAAGTCCAACCGTCAACCCAACAACACCTAACCCACTTAAACCATGTCCCAAAGCACCACATCTACGCGTTTCTTGAACACCTCCAGGGATGGTGACTCCACCACTGCCCTGGGCAGCCTGTTTCAATGTCTGAGCACTCTTTCAGTGAATAAATTTTTTCTAATCTCCAGCCTAAACCTCCCCTGGTGCAACTTGAGGCCATTTCCTCTTGTCCCATCACTTGTTCCTTTAGAGCAGAGTCCAGCACCCACCTCACTGCACCCTCCTTTCAGGCAGTTGTAGAGAGTGATGAGGTCTCCTCTCAGCCTCCTCTTCTCCAGACTAAACAGCCCCAGCTCCCTCAGTGGTTCTTTGAAGTCTAAAAGGAATAACTGCTTGAGGAGTGAAGCCAGCTGACAGCCACTTCTTCCTAATGTTTTAAGGCTACAGTGTTTTAAATGCCTTGACCTGTAATGATTTTAAAGTCAGCTAAATAGCAAAATTTTAGAACTAGGTTTTTGGGTTATGAAGCTGAACAAATTAATCTTTTAAGATGGCATAAAGAGACCATGCTGTCAGACGAGATAGAAACAGGCTTGAACTTGCAGTGAGATCCATATCTCACCAAGGAAGAAACATCACCTACAATCTGTTTGAAATAAGAGAAAAGCTGTGTTAAATGCATGTACCTCTGAACATTTAACTTGGCAATAAAAATGATGATCCTCCTGGTAATGTGAGATCTCCATTTTGATCAGATGGACCTAATCAAATATCCTTCAAGAGACACCTTCAGCTAGGTGGAATAAATGGCCACCTGTCAGTTTATAAGCTATTTTAAGAAGAAGGAAAGAAGAGTTGTCTTTGGAACATCCCCCAGCATGCAAACTATAAGAGAAAGGTAGTATCTTACAGATAACTCAGCCTATGCAGCCTTAATTGAAAAGACTTTTCAACTGGAAAAAATTAGAAAATGCTTAGTTAAATTATCATCTTATATAAGGAAAACAATGTATCCTACTTTTGTCTGTTTTATGCATTGCATAAGAAATGCATCGAAAGCTGTGTTATCGGCAGGAAATTCTGAAAGTAAATACATAATTAACCTTCATTAATGATAGTCTCATCTGGATTATTTTGTCTTTGATATGCCTTGCTCTGTTCTAGTGCAGCAGGTTTTTGTGAGAACATGTTCCTATTGGGTTCCGGTTTTGTAAGTACTTAATCCAGAGTGAAGATGGATGGAATAAGACATGCCATGTGGATAAAAAAAGAGGTTGAAATCACACTTTACTAAGTGGTTTAGGTATGTCTAGTATTCTTATACTAATATGTTATTAAACCATTATATATTAATTTTTATTTTTTAAAAATTGAGCTATTCAAGAGCAAAATTAAGGCACTTCATCCCAGTCAGACTGACCACAGCTGTCTGAATTCTCTTATCACAAAATAATGTAGCAAACTAAAGAAAAAAAAATCATGTTGAAAGTATGTGGACGGGTATTTCTTGAACAAGATTTTTTTTTTTTTTTCAGGGGACATCTTGCTCTTGAAGAAGAAAGCACTGGATCTTCCCTGAAATGTTGCCATTTCTTTAGTATCTAAAATCAGATGTGTCCTGGAGTGATCAGTACGATTGCAAAATGCAGACAGCAGGCTGGTGCAATTCATCTAACAAATTTTATCACTTTCTGAACTAAACTCCTCACATAACTGAGGAGTAAGCTAACGTGTAACTGAAAAAAAAAAAAAAAAAACCAACCCAAACCAAAAACCCTTGTATCTTGGTTAGTATCTCACAGGAAGACTGGCAAAACAAAGAACCCAAATGTTCCAGGTCTTGGTTCTGTTCCATAATAATTTTCACAGAAGACAAGTGTCACTATGCAACTGCCAGTCAAGTGAAGCGGAGTCTGTGTTTCGTTTTGACTCTGAGATGTCAATGTGCTGATTAGTTTTCTGATACAGCTTGGTTGTCAACATTTAAAACATTTCTTGGAAGAAGAAAAATGATTTTGAGCAGAAGGCATTCTGTTATACCTATATTTATACATATTTCCCTGCACCCTCAAAATCCAGTTTTAAAGTGTCTCATTAGAAGAGCTGTCACCATTGCTGGAAACTGGTCCATTGACAGCATGTATCAATCAGTGGTATCACAAGTATATAGCTTTTTTTTTTTTTTGAGCATGTTTAGTAGTTTCATGCTTTCCCCAAAAAAGGAAAACTAGGCAAAATTAAGTGTGGACATTTTGGAGGGTGGCATCACTCATCAAACATAATACTAGACATTTTTTTTTTAATTGCAAGTAATGTAGGTCATAAACTTGTAATCGGGGTGCTTCCATGGGAGGGAAAAGTTCCAGTCTGTGCTCCACAGGCTGCTTTCTGTTTCACCCACTCACCACTGGATGAACAATTTCTGTTTCAGGACTTTGACCCGTCAAGCTGATCAGTTCAGTGCTCATCATTTCAGACTAACACCAGTTTTGGAATTGGGCTTTAGTCAATCAATACTTGTGAATACAAGACCTGATCTCAGATGGGACCTGCAAATACAGGTTACAAGTTTCTTGCTGTGGTAGAAGGGTGTCCAGAAGAAAAATGCATAAAGACAGCATCCTTCTTGCTAAAGTATCCTAACATTTGCTATGGAAATAGTACTGAATGAAAGTGGTTAGGGGTCTATCATGAGCAAAGTCTATGTGTTCTGCATATTTTTTCAGGGTTATGTACCATCAACATTAGTTATTTCTGATTTTATTATTGCTTGTTGTTATAAGTAGCACCTAAAATGCCATGCAGACAGAGGATTAAAGGAAAGAAATGTGTTTGTCTTTTTTAAACTGACTATGCTTTCTTTTCTCTGCTTAACCCAGGACAACAGTGCTTTGTGTGCAGTCAGATTTGCACTTTCTTTATGAAGTCAATTACTTAGTCTCTCTTTGTGTGCCGCTCTTCTACAGAACAACAGGGGACAGAGGGAGTGTTTCAAAATGTGATTGGCAACCCGGAGAAATTGGTGAGGGGACTCAGCAGCAGGTAAAAACTTCCACAACTGCTTTTAACTCTTTTTTTTTTTTGGTTATGTTCAACTTAATGACATTGGTGGGCAGATCCTTGCCCAATACACTTCTGTGGGGGCCTTGAAGACTTGCTTTCTTAATTTCCTATACATTTTCTTTAAAAGAAGATTGCACCTGTATATGAATTCTTACGTGACTCCAAACACAGCCTCTATCAAGCCATTGGGCCCAATCCAGAGTAGACCGACAGCCTCCCTCCTGCCAGGTGATTCTGGTGGCTTTCTTGGAAATCCCCTTTGGAGAAGTCAAGCTGCGAAAGTGTTGGTGAATTTAGGCAACCTCCCTGTGCCCCAGGACACAGATATCTCCAGAGTTCTCTTTAGAGGGTGATTGTTCTCAAAAAAGTAGTTAAAGCCCCTGTGGATCCAACCATCTATGGTGTCCTTTGGAATGACAAGCCACGCAGAAGTGGGTTCCCAGTCTGAAATCACTTGAGGTACTGGGCTAGGGGCTCAGGTTCCTTCTCTGCAGGTCAGGAGTTCTGTGAGATGAGCTTCTCCACTCAAAATCAGGAATCCCAAATCACTGCCCCATAAGGCCCTTGCAATTGAGTAACAGAGCAGCCCTGAACTAGAGTCTCCCAGTTGCCCACACTGAGCTGACACAGAGGAATTCTCCTAGAGCGGTGCAAGGGGAGGAGCTGGTCCTTGCTGGCTGGAAGGGAGAGTGAGATGCATTTGTCCTGCTCAGGGACCCCAAGAGATGAAGCTCCCAACCCCACTCCCTTTCCCCCCCAGTCTGTGAAGGACCACATCCTTCAGAGCCTCAGTGAGCCATGCAGCAGAACAAGAATTAGCAGAGAGCAAGTTTCCTCCACCTCTGAAGCAGACAGTCCCTCTGGATATAGTAATCCTTTAAGAGTTGTACTAAATCTGCATGTGTGCTCAATCTGCTCGTAGAAGAATTTCTATTTGTGCAGATGGTATCGTTTGGCAGATCACTTTGATGTTGGCAGCATTGCAAGGGTCATATTTGTGCACAGATGGACTCTTCTTCATCTGTTTTTATTGTAATAGACCCAAATAGGTTTTCCGACAATAGTACATATGCGCATTACCACTCTCCTTGTTCCCTGTCAGACACCTTATTTATTGAGAGCACAAAAAAGTTAATAGATTTTTCTCTCTCTTTCTCTTTGTTCACATATCGAGTCATCTTTTATCTATATCTTTGCTTTGGGGGTGCAGGGTGGGGACTAAGTAGAAGTATTGAGGATCTAAGTATTCCTGAGCCATAAAATCTGGTGGTGTAGAAATCATTACCAAGATGATATTCAGAGCACTGCTGTGAGTTCAGAGGGTTCTCGAGTATAGATGTGTTTTTTTGGTAAATATTTTTTGCATGTTCCACATACCAATCATGGCTCCCTTATAGACCAAGAGCACTTACAGCTGACCCGTGAATGGTCATTTGGAGGGATTGGAGAGGCTGGGGAATCAATCATTCAAAACTGGAGACTTTGAATCCAGAGCAATGATTCAGCTCTAGTAGTAATGACCAAAAGCTGTTATCATTTGACAGCTTTTCAGAGAATTATGTTAAATGTACTCATTATTTAGTGATGATGTATTTGTATTTTTTTGAAGCATCTCTTGTCAATCTCACTTGCAATCTCAGCATGGCAGCATTGAACTTCAGAATGATCTTCAGAAGTTGCCCTGCCAGCACTGGTTTATGGCACAGCAAAAGGACATTTTGGAAAACTTGCACTGCGTCTATTTTGCTTTACACAAGCATTTGCTTTGTTAATAGAAAACTTTATCCCTGTATGCCTTACATTTTATTAATGATAAACCTGTCGTCTTCTGATGAAACTGAGACTCTTTCAGTCTCCAGGCTGATAGCAGCTTTGGCTTTTCCTTCTTGCTTGCTGATCTAATCAATGTAATCTAAACTTCTCTACTCAGATCTCACAGGTAGTGCAAAAATTTTGGCATGAGTATTGTTTGCTGTATGCAGCTGTGAAAGAAGTTTACACTATGTGTAAATAAAGTCAAAATAACTAGGGAACTTGGACAGTGAATTTCTTGACATTATATATCCAGACTCCTAAATATAGTGTTTCAGTAATGTAACTTTTCTGGACATGAGAGACAGCATATAAAGTACCAGTTTGTTTTTTTTTCTCAAAAAAAAAGTACAGTTTGAAAGGAAACTGGTTGCTTGTAACACAAACATTGCAGAAAAAGGCAATTCCTTCTACAACTGTCTCTAAATGAAAAAACACTTCCCCTTATTTTCTGCATTATTTTTAGCCTTTTGACAGCCTAGTGAACACAGGGTATGAACTGGGTACCGGATGAAGCATTTTGAGTCAAATTAGGAAGAAAGTGTGAAGGAAATTCCAGCGTCAACCATTAAGTAACTTCTTGGCTGTACTGGGTAAGAGGGAGAATAAAATTGCTGACTGCAGCTAAATAAATGTTACTTGGGAAATATATAAAACCCCCATACCAACAAAAAACCCCATGCTTTAATTTCATATCCTTCTGGTAAGTCTTTGTAATCAGTCCCTAATTGTCTACTTGTTAATGCATTTCTGGTTACTCTGACACCTTAGGAATTTTTCCTGTGCATAGATTTCTTGCCCAAGGCTATGGAAAAATATACATGCTGCTATACATGCTTGGATACAGCTGGTTTCTGTTTTGGGGTGGGTTTGGGGTTTTTTTGTGTTTTTTTTTTCCATCACAGTTACTGAATGTTTCTACACAAATAGCTAGGATTTTTCAGTAAGAGTCTGGAGATTGAAAAGCAGTTTAAACCAGAATGTTCCTAGCAGAACTGCAGCTACAGGGAGCAGAATATTGTGGAAGGAGGGACAGAGGATGCAATTTGTGATGTAGGTCTGTAGCATGCTATCGTACGATGACATATTGATGGAGAGATACAGACCAAAAGTTAAAATATTTCTTGTGCTGGGGGGGGTTGGCTTGTTTTGAGGACATTTAATCTTTTCTCGTTGAACAAAGGACAAATCTTTCCTCCTCATTTTGAAAGGCACACAATAGGCTGTTTCACATGCTGGAAGGTTTGTCCCCTCCTTGGCTTTGACTGGTGCAGTGCACCAGTCATTTCAGACAGATTGCTTGCTCACTCTTTTCCCCAAATTAGTCTCCAGCAGCTGAACTTCTTTTCCAGGTTATCCGAAGGTTTTACCGTTTGTGAAGCCACATAGGAGAGGACTGCCCCAAAGAGACTTACTACAGAGCAGTTGGACAGGTTCAAGACACCAAGGCCTCTCACCGGCTTCCCATTAAAACAAGACAATTGCAGGAGATGGATTCTAGAGAAGATTTCAATCCCTTCTTTCATTGGCTGAATGCTGAAATTATAAACAATAACTGTGAATCCTAAGACGTAAACAACATTACAATATGCGTAGTGTACTGGCATGGTAAAGTGTTTTTTTGCCCACCAGAAGGTAACAAGAACTCAAGAGATGGGTGTCCTTTCCTCTGAAGATCAGTAGCAGCCATGCTGGAACTAAACTTTGTTACAAGAACATCATCAGCCTGTGCTTGTTCTTATTACAAGAATTAAGATGATAAATCAAAATAAGATTTAAGAAGTTTGTAGATCTGGGTTTACAATGCCCAATCTCTATCAAAGAGAGGAAATTTTAGTTTGACTGAGGTTGATAAGTGAGAAGAATTGAACCAAATGGCAAGTAAAGGTGGAAGCACCTTTCAGTTTTGAAGGAAAAATAGAGATTTCCATTGATTCCACCTTTCAAAAAATATTGGAATAGTTAAAGATTAACCAATATTTGGAGTGAGTCAGAACTGAATAATAGCGCATTGGAGGCCTAATTCTAAGGAAATACAGCGGATGTCTGCAAGGTTGTGTGGAGAGCTGGTATTGTGGTTTAACCCCAACTGGAAATGAGCTCCACCCAGCTGCTTTCCCACCCCTTTCCCAATCCCACACCAGTGGGATGGGTGAAAGAATCAGAGGGTAAAATTGAAAAAACTTGTGGGTTGAGATATAAACAGTTTAATAGGTAAAGCAAAGCTGCACATACAAGCAAAGCAAAATAAGGAATATATTCACGACTTCCTGTCTCCAGGCAGATGTTCAGCCATCTTCAGGAAAGGCAGGCTCCATCACGCTACTTGGGAAGACAAACCACCATCACTCTGAACTTTCCCCCTTCCTTCTTCTTTCCTCAGCTTTTTATTGCTGAGCACATTATGTGGTATGGAATATCCCTTTGGTCAGTTGGGGTCAGCTGTCCCAGCTGTGCCCCCTCCCCACTTTTTGTGCACCCCCAGCCTACTCGCTGGTGGAGTGAGAAGCAGAAAAACCCTTGATGCTGTGTGAGGTCTGCTCAGCAGTCACAAAGACATCCCTGTGTTATCAACACTGCTTTCAGCACAAATCCAAAACACAGCCCCATGCCAGCTCCTGTGAAGAAAATTAACTCTAGCCCAGCCTGAACCAGCGCAGGTGGAAAACCTGAGGTTGTCTGCCTTCAGCTGCATGCTGCCCATTGTAGCCTAAGCAATCAGAAAGAAATGCTGCTGACATTAAAAAAAAAAAAAAAAGACAAGGAATCCAAGGAATCTGCCTGTGCTCAGGGATGTACTCAGAGCCACAATAGTTGCTGAATTTAATGTGTCCCACTGGGTCACCGTCTTCTGTATTCACACTTATCAGCCTGCACAGTGTGTCCAGCAGGCCTCATAAGAAGTGGTAACCTGTGTAATCCGGTGAAACTGGATGCTAGGGCCATGCCACATGTTGCCTGTGGCCATCTGAGTGCCTCCCACAGGGGCTGGTCTAACCTGGGGGATCCTAAGTGCTCATTTGCACCCCAGAACAGCTGAACAGACCCCTTGCACGTCATGGCTTGACTGCACATCCTCCCATGTAGACACACATTCTCTTGGCACCAACTGGTCATTAAGAGAGGCCCCTGAGCTCCTCTTCGTTTGGACAAGGTCGGTGAGAAACATGTCAGCACGATCTGGTATCTATCTACAGAAACTGTGTATCCCTTCTTGGGGATACACAGTTTCTGTAGAAGAAGAGTTGGGGAAGGATTAAGGATGGGGAGAAAGGGAAAATGTTGAAAAAAGTCCACCGCAATGGCCCATGGTATTTCCTAGGCAGGTGGAAGGAGATACAGAAGTTTTGGCACTTGGAGCAAGGCTTGTGGAACAGCTGATGTGGCAGTTGGTCAGGGTATGTCTGGTCTGCATGGTCTGACCAGGCTTTGTACCTGGTCTGTACCAGGTGAACCATGGCGGATGAGGATGTTTCCATGGTCCCTCCTGGACTGAGCCAACCTCTGCTGCAGCATTGTAATGTGACTACGAGGGTTTGTCAGCAATAGTTGTGCTGCTTCTTCACTGTCGCACTCTTCCCACAAAACAATGGAGGGCCTTTATGTATCCTGAAAAGAGTCTCACCAGTGAGCTCTCACAAGATGTGTTCAGAAGAACCTAGATGCACCACTGTCGCCAGCTTCTTCTCTACACTATCAACACAACACTTGGGGGGTGATATATTGGCTCTGAGAGGCACCGGAAGAGAAACCTCCTTCTTTACAGTGGCAGTATGAGACAGGAAAGCCAGTCGGAACAAGCAGAAGAGCTCTTTTTGAATTCCACAGTCCATGGAAACAGCTTTCAGTATGAAGGTGCCTCATGCTACATGCAGTACATGTGCCCTGGAGGTCCCCAAGGGCTTGCCAAGGAGGCTTGGGCAGACACCTTGCTCCAGGGAATGTCAAGGTGTCTGCATTCATGTAGAAGTAGTCAATCTCATGCTTAGTTTTATCCAATATGTGTTATTTTGTAAAAGGTCCCAAAATGAAATACAGGCCTAATACAATCTGACTTTAGGTTGCCCAGGGAACTTGTGGATGCCCCATCCCTGGAGGGGTTCAAGGCCAGGCTGGATGAGGCTTTGAGCAACCTGGGCTAGTGGGAGGTGTCCCTGCCCGTGGCAGGGGGGTTGGAACTCAATGATATTTAAGGTCCTTTCCAACCCAAACCATTCTGTGATTCTATGGTTCTATGATCTATGCACACAGATGTAAAGCCAAGTCAAAGTAAATGAGAAGTTAGCCTCAGTTTTTTATGCTGCAAAAGTCTGAGATGTTATAATAGGCGCCCAAGATTTAGTCGTCTGTGGATATTCACATCTTGGAGAGGGGGGAGAAGGGAAAAAGTTGGAAGATAAAGGCAACCAGCATAATAATGCTGGGATTTGTTGAAATTTCCATTATTAGAGTCTGTTTACAGGTTATAAATATTCCCTCTGGGCTGAGACTTAAAATTCAAGGTCATACACAGGAAATTATATTTATCTTTGCTAAATTAAAACATTGGTTCAGCAGCTTTAAAAAAAAATGTAATCACAAGAAAATCCTCTGGAGCGAAAGAAGTTCAGGTACTTCTGACTTCTTTATTTTTTTCAATCTACATTTTATTTCTGCCTAATAAACATGGCATATGCTGAATATTCTAAAGCCTTGACCTGTTACTTTGATATTAGTAGTAAAGATACATTGAAAAGTAATGTGCTGAATATCTTTTACCTATGAATGCCCCTTTTCTGGATGACATTTTCTGTTATTTTGCTTCTCAAGCTCTGTAGTTTTCGGTATTCCTTTATGTTTATAAGAGGATTTTATTACAAATAAATGTTGCCAATATGCAAATAGAGTAATTACTTGGTTCATATTAACATTTCCTTCCCTACACAATAATAAATATATCTTTAAAATTCTGTTTTGAAGGTAGTGTGGCATTTAAAATGCACTTAAATATTCCTCATTTGCATGCAAATTGTCAAGATGAAGGAGAATGTGAGGATATGCAAAATAATATGTAATTTTGACTTACATATATATATATCTGTTATTATTATCACATCTTCCAACATTTTTTGACTCCTGATAGCATGTTATGATTCTTCTTGGATTTTAGAATATAATTTCTGATTTAGATTGCTATGGAGTGGAGAATTTTACAGTCTCCAGTATCTTTTTCTCTCTAATTCCAAGTTAAGCGTGAAAGAATTCGTCTGAACAGGGCCAGTCAAATTGTCTGTGAATAATTTCCTGTTAAATAGCTTTCTGGCAGAGAGTTCTTAATTTCCCAGAGTATTTTAATGGGTGTTTACTGGAGCTGATTGAATACTGTCCATTTGCTATATTGACACATTTTGATGGTATGACTGAATACATTATTCAATTAAACATCTCTATAATATCACACCAGTTCTAGTTTTTCGTCAGAGTAATAGACCTGATGTGAATTCACTTATCTAGGAGCTGTCTGTGGTTTGAGAAAACTTTTTTCCCCTCACTTATTGTGGTCAGAAAAATAGACATTATGTTGTTCAAAACAGATTGTTTGATTTGGGATTTTGGTCCTCTTCCAATGTGTGTTTAAGAAAAATATTCTCTTATGGGTCTCTAAAAACTTGTTTTGGGTAGATCCTAGATCCTGGTGCCTGACTCAGCTCTTCCTCTTCATTGAAAGTATTTCCATTAATATCACGAAAGATGCGTCTTTTCCTGCCTGTTGACTGAACAGCGCCTGTAAAGCCTGACCCAATTATATATAGATTTATTTTTCTACAAAGTGTATTAAAAAAACAAAGAGAGAGAGTTATGGTTTAGTTTAAATATAGTCTGCCTTCTTTCTTAACTGCCCTGGAGGTGTTGAAGAAATGTGTAGATGTGGTGCTTTGGGATATGGTTTACTGGGTCAGGTGGTTGTTGGGTTGACAGTTGGACTTGATGATCCTTGAGGTCTTTTCCAACCTTAATGATTCTATGATATCTGCCTTCTCAGTGCACATTATACCGACATTTTTATTGCATCACCCCTGAGCAGGCTGCTTGCACAGGTTGGTGAAGGAGTACTTTGCCTCTCCGAACCGTAGTCCAAAGGGTGCATAGAGATATATCGCAGTCCTGAGGGATGAGATGGCTGTGCTACCCCCCAGAATTTCAGCAATATACAATTCCGTATAGGAAGGCAGTGTGTCTTGCCTCATCCATCAGGATTTCTTCAGAAAATTGGTAGCTTATTGTGGAAGGAGAGGTTTACACACAGAAGACAGAATGTCCTGCCAGAAGCTGATAAATTAGGCGGTGAATCAGAGGGCCGTCAAGATCCCAGACACAGCTTATCGCAGTGGTGATTAAGAATGGTGCAGCGAGTCACTTTTGAAGGCAAAGACTAGACTGAAAGCAGGAGGCTGTGATGTGATCCTCGCTTTACGCTGGTGCTGTAAGTATGTGTGGTCTAAATGCTATGTCAGACAAGTCTGCTTGGGGGGTGGGTTGTTTTTTGGCATAGGCACCAGAAGTGGCATTAAGACAAGAACAAGAAAAAGGACTGAGAGTAAAGGGAAATTTAAAGAGTCTGGGAAACTATTTTATAATATTTTATGTGGTCAGTTCTGCTCTCACCCATGTTGAATGAAGGAAGTCTCTAAAGTACGCTCTGAAATGATAGATGCTGCATAGCCAAGTACTGGATTTGAGTGAGACTCTTAATCTCTTGAAGACAGTTCAGAGGTGTCACCTTCCCCTGGTTCATGGGTAACCGTTGCCTACATGATCTCTAAGTCATGGAGCTGTGGTATCTCCTGCCTTCAGCAGCTGGCTGATTTTCTCCAAGATGTTATTTCCTCAGCTGAGGCTATCAGAATATATAAAATGTCCTTAAAGTTTCAGGTGGTGGTGGTTTAACAGTATACTTTTTCTGGCTAGAAGTGCTTTTAGCTTAGTGTATGTTTATGTCCCCTCCAGTGAACATGACTGCTGACCTGCCCGAGCTGTCATTAAAGCATCATACAGCTTTCATACAGCTTTCATACAGCTTATACAACGATACCTAGTTTAAAATTAACTCAAATTTGAGTTGCAAGCCCTACAGTATAGTTATATCCTTGGCATATCTGCCAGTGAGGTGACTTTGGTTGGAGGTGGAGAGAAGAGAACGTGATATTCAAACTGCCAGGTACAGGCATCCAATTTCTGTGCCTTAGGAGGTTAATGCTCTCTGTGCTCATGGAATAATCGCCCACTGAAAGGGAAAGGCTGCTGAAAGGGCAGTTTTGTTCCCTCAAATTAAGCTTCTGTTCCAAATTACTGTTCAGAGGAGACTATTTCTCTACAGCAGTTGCCTATGGAGACTAGCTGACTAACACAAGCACGGAGGTAGAGTCTTGAATTCAGGAGATACCGTCCTCCCTCTGTGGCAGCTGTAGGAATCCACCATAGTGCAAAGGCCAGGGCCCATCACAGAATAGTGGGTACCAGACTTAGTGCGAACTAAGCTAAAACTTTGTAAAGATGAAAGCTATGGTTTAAAGACGGTGAGGACTCAAGTATGACTAGAATTTTGAATGGAAAACACATGGAGAAGTTCATATGCCTTCTTGTTCTTTTGTAACAGAGTAGTTCTATTGTCTTCACCTTCAAATTTCTGCTGTTATTGCTGATAGCCTGTAATACATAAAAATGGGTACTAGGGAGGAGTGAAGATATATGCAAATGAATTATTAAAGAACAGACAAAAGTGTTTCAGAATTGCATGACGCAAACAGTGTGATGGAGTAAAGGTCAGCTGAAGTTACGTCAGACCTTCAGGTTCTTCTTTCAAGTCAAAAATAAATTTTAAGCAAAATCAAATGAATCATGCTGAGAGAAAGGCCACAGGAATATTTCAACACCCCATCATACTGAACCACCATGAAGTATTATCTGATCTTCCATATCACAGAAAATATTCAGTTAGTCTGTTTGGATATTTTGGTAATATTTAATATTTCAATTTAGTCAACCATAATAAGGAAAATAAGCCCCTTTTAATTAAAAATTGTTCATGCTAACGCATTATTTCGTATTTTCAAGGCCGTTCTTGACAAAACTAATTAAACTCTCTAGACATCTTTTAGTGAGCTGTGCATTTAGGTGTTTTCTCTTTCCTTCAACTTTTCTCCCTTCTTAAAAGTGAAATAACGTGGGGTTTTTTAATTTTTTTTTTTTTTTTGCATTTTTCTGTAACAGTTTCTTCTTTGACTGCTTGTGTGGACACCATGCAAAGGCCTCTCAATGTAGACCTACAATGTAAGGAAACAAAACGGTTTCTTCAGTGACAAACACCCAAAGGTATATTAAGGGAATTCAAGTAGAAATTAAGTACTCCAGGGAAGTCTACTTCAAAGCTCCCATTGAATTCCTCAAAGGCCAAGATTTTATACTTTTGCTGGGTGATGTCCTTGGCCTGATAAACTATGAAATGCTCAGTTTGCAAAGCTCCTTACCTGTTCAAACATCTTCTGTAACTTTTGATCTATTTAATAAGAAAAGCAAGAATGAGTAAAATAAAGCTTGGACAAAAAACCCCACCAAACTATCAAAATCTCTCCAGCAACCAAAATTGTATTTTGTGGGTTTTTAAAAGTAATTATTATACATCCACAGGCAAATTTGCCTAATGAGTTTAATGTAAAACTGGTAAGGATTAATATCTTAGCTCAGGCTCAAATGCTGCTGTAGGTTAACAATTAGTGTCCCCAATGACTGGAATGGGGATTCTCTTGTGCAGAAGGCAGCAGCTTTTGGCCAAGTATTATTAGGTAATGTCAAAGCAAACCCTTATAATGGAAACACAGTGTGGTTGCAATAACCCAGCTGGTCTACCTGATCCTTGCAGTTGCGTTGGGATAGTCTCAGATGCTCCTCCCTCGTAGAATCATAGAATCACCAAGGTTGGAAACGACCTAAAAGATCATCCAGTCCAACCGTTCACCTATTATCAATAGCTCCCACTAAACCATGTCCCTCAACACAACATCCAGTCTTTCCTTGAACACACCCAGGGTCGGTGACTGCACCACCTCCCTGGGCAGTCCATTCCAGTGCCTGACCACCCTTTCTGAGAAGTAATACTTCCTAATGTCCAGCCTGAATCTCCCCTGCCATAGCTTGAAACCATTCCCTCTGGTCCTATCACTAATGACACGAGAGAAGAGGCTGACCCCCAGCTCACTACAACCTCCCTTCAGGAAGTTACAGAGAGCAATGAGGTCTCCCCTGAGCCTCCTCTTCTCCAGGCTGAACATTCCCAGCTCCCTCAGCCTCTCCTCATATGGCCTGTGCTCCAGACCCCTCACCAGTTTTGTTGCCCTCCTCTGAACACACTCCAGGGCCTCAATGTCTTTCTTGCAGTAGGGGCCCAAACTGGACACAGTACTTGAGATGCAGCCTCACTAGTTCTGAGTACAGGGGAACAATCACCTCTCTGCTCCTGCTGGCCACACTATTGCTGATGCAAGCCAGGATGCCATTGGCCTTCTTGGCGACTTGGGCATCCTGCTGGCTCATGTTCAGCCGACCATCAATCAATACCCCCAGGTCCATTTCCTCTATGCCGTCTTCCAGCCACTCCGCCCCAAGCGTTTCCTTCTCCTTCCAACATCTCGATTAAAGAGTCAGTCGCTTCTGCAGATCGTTCTCAGATAAGCAGGCTATCTTCAGCCATTCATAACAAAAAGAGGGGCTCTATTTTAAAGATATTAACAGATTTTTCCATCCTGCTGGCAGGTATCGGTTATTCTGGGAAAGGACTGTGGACGTTCTGTAAATATACTAATATGGGGAACTCGTTATTCCACATGATTAGAAGTGTGGTAGGAGCAACTCTCTCAAGACAAGGGCTTGGATCAAGTTATCTTGAGGAAAGAAATTTTATAAGCAGTAAAACCTGGAGAGATTTGAGCCGATCTTTATTGCTTTCCTGCTCCCCGCCCCGCTCCCCCCGTTATTAATAAATTCGCATCTCAGGAGAAGAGAGGTTTAGGCTTTATGACAATAAGAACTGTGTTTCTGAGCAGGCCAAGGAGGATACCAGTTTATATTATCTTAAAAACCGCCTCGGGAGATGAATAACCACTTATGCAATTGGTGTACGCTATTACAGTTCCAGAAAGCTGGGGAGCTATAATGCTGGTTGTGAACCTGGACCACTAATTTATAAAGAGCTTGAGAATCTTACGTGGAAAAAGCAGGCAATCAACATATGAAAGAATAGTATTATAGCATATATAAATGTTTAAGGAAAAAAAAAAAAGGCAAGAATTTGGCAAATAAAAGTAATTTTTTAGTGTTATAGTGAGACTCTCCACTGTTACCCTTTTTTCCCCCTAAACGTTTTCAGCATAGTCTTCTAATGTTGGTGTGGTCTGAACTGGTATGCAGGCATCCAAATGTAGGTCCTCACTTGCTGTACTGGTGCTGACCATGAAGCTATGGAACAGTGAACACACAAGCCTGGCAGAAAAATGTGTTGGTGCGTGGAATTCTGAATGTGGCCCCTGGAGGTGAGGAAGGTTCAACTCTTCCCAGCTGAACCCAATTAAGAGGGTAGGGCAGCATATGGAAGCAATGCAGGAAAAGGAAGCTAGAGAAAGGGGAGGGAGAGTTGTGGGAGGTCCAGAGGAAGGGTTAAGGGAGTGGCAGAGGTGTTTTGTCTCCTGGCCGAGGGCAGGAAGAGGACCTGAGGGACTCACCAGCTGACTTCTCTGAACAAGGATGGGAACTTACACAACACAAAAAAATTGAAATTCAGAGAGATAAAAGACTGTCTTAACTCCTCATCTCTCTCAGTGAAATCTAGTGAACAGAGGGAGCAGTGACAATGCAGGCAGCTGATGGTTGGGAGGGGTGGGGGACTGTGCTGCAAGGAGAAGGAGCTGTTTGTGCAAGGTGCCTTGGTGCTTTTCCTTAATGGGTTGCAATGGCTGCGTGTGCTGTAGGGCCCCAGGCAAGAGCCCTGCAACTGGGAGGGTGCCAGAGTGTTTGAACTGGCCCCAGCGTGTTCCTTGCCATTGCAGGAGAGTGGTTTATTCCTGAGGTGTATTTAATTTGTGGTGGCCTTTAGGATTTTTAAGGTAACGATAGCTCCTGGGTGGCAGAGTTGGCTTGGATTTTTTTTTTTCCGTGTTTGTTGCTTGTGTTATGCGAGGGCATGTGTGAGGTGGATGCTTTGTGGGCTTTCCTGAGCTAGATGTTTATGATGTGGTTGCAAAGAGTTGAATGTTGTGACTGGGTGGTCCTTTCCAGTCCCATCACCCTTTCTGGGATCCTGAAGGGTTATACATGTGCTATGTGTATGTATGCTATCTATAGCCTGTGATACCCAGGAAAGAAAAAATTTTCCGGTAGGATGTTAATAGATATAGAAGTCCTTGGAGAAGATAGGTGGATCTGCAAAGGATACTTAGCCAGCTTGTAGGGAAGTTGTACATCATAGTTCAAGGGAAACCTTAGCAAACTAAGAACGGGCAGTTTCAGGACATTTGCCAATTTCATAGTGAAAGTTGTTCCTGTGGCTTCATTGTTCAATGAAGTATATTCTCTCAGCAAACTTTCCAGTTTTATTCTCTTCTGGCTTACCTCATTATTTATACTGACCTAATGCCAAAAAACACCCTCTGTGTTCCCCGTAGTCATCTTCTGCTCGTTTATGGTCAAACCCTGAACAAAACTGGAGACCCTGCACCAAATGGGTCACAATCCAATTATGTACAATAATAGATGTGTTTACTTCTGTATCTCCACCTGTTAAATGTGAAGAAATGAGAGCATTCAGCACCCTAGGTGGTTGTTAGAGGCTGCCAGAAGTCTTTTGCAGGTTTTACTACAAAGCAGGAATCTGGATTGGTCTAGAGAAGATAAAGGTCAGCTGTTCCTCACCTTGAACTGTTTTCCCTTTTTTTTTTTAAAAAAAAAAAAGAAAAAGCCATAACACAAAGACTATAAGAAATGAGTATAGGAAGCAAAACCACTGATAGGTTCTACCTGACTTAAGGAAAAAACACCTCACAGTAAGCACATTCACTTTACCTTGCTAGTGTTTTCCTAATTGCCTCTGCTCACTGTTGTTTGTTATTATCTGAATTTATCTTAGTGCGTACAGGTAACCCTACTAATGCCAGCGGCACTCGACGTGCATCGTAGGATACACGCAGAAGATCTGTTTGGAGAATCAGGACCTAACATTGGCAAGAGAAGGACTCTTGTGGGTAAATGAGGAGGAAGAGGGTCAAATTTTCCATCAGATTTCATTGCTAATTTTGAAACCTTGCCTAAGAAATTAAGAAATAACCCTGAATCTGTGCTGACCCTTCTTTTGCAGCAGAGGTGAGACTGGTTGAAGGTGGAAAGCCCCTACTGCACTTAGTAGAAATTCACAGATAGTACTTGAAAATCTCCTCTGTAAGAAGAGAAAAGCAATGAACAGTGAAGTTTGCTGTTGATTGTCTAAAGCTTCTGGAATTAGAGGGTAGGTATGTCTTGTCCAGCATGTGAGTGCAGAATTTGTCCCTCACCCCTGCTGGGCATGTAAGGCATGATAGAGAGTCATCTCATCAGCTGTTTGTGCACCGTCAGAGGATGGTTAGCAAGGTGTTGCTCGCTCGGCAGCTCATTCCATGGGTTTGTAACCCTCTGTACATAACCCAGTGTTACAAATAAACTCTCCATCCCTTCTGGCATCTTTCTGCTTCGCTGTAATACTGCATGAGTGCTGGGGTGTCGGTGGGTAGAGTTGCTGAGGGTTACAACAACATTTGAGCAAACAGCTTGAAAGGTGGCAATCTGAGGGTTTTTTCGTTTGTTTGTTTTCCATTGACCCATCATCTCCTTGGGCTGCTGGGTCCCAGCACTGCAAGCCTTTTGAAGCATTTTAGCTGAGGACTTCAAGCTCCCCATCACTGCAGCACCTTCTTGCCATGGTTTTGCCCACGCTGTGCGATTTGGAAATGCCTGTTTTTAATAGTCACAGGATGTAAATAAATAACACGCACCAAAGTGTGTGTGAGCAACTGTGCATCCAAGTGTTTAATATTCTTCAGCCTGCCGCTGAGAGGAGAGCCAGTCAGAATATATCAAAACCAAACACAGCGCTGGCAAGATTAAACAGCAGTGGATTTGCACATATAATAAAACCGCTACATTGGGTTTAATCCATGTGTAATTGGGAATAGATAAGGCTGGAATTGAATGCCGGCACGCACCCTGGAGCAGAGAGGTGAGGAGGCTCTGCAGCCTGGGGTTTGGCACACAGCTGCTGGAATAAGGGGTGGTTTTGTGCATTGAATCAGAAGTTCGATGTGATGTGGGTGAGCTCCATGTACAGAAAAGGGTTTGGCTGTTGAAGTGTAAACAGGTTGTTTTCCTCCCTTGGCTATGGGAGGTGTGGTTCTAACAGGGCTCAGTGTCACGAAGTGTTGCCAATGTTTCCAGGCTGTCCTTATCTGCCCAGTAAAACAGCAAAACTGAACAGTGAGGATAAAATACTTGTTACTCTATTGTTCTGCCCTTTCCCCATCATCTCTGTTTTTCCACTTAGAAAGGAAAGATTCACAAATGATCCAAGCTCCTCCCTTCCTGCTTCAAAAATCACAGCACCTTGGCCAGTCAGTATCTGTGTTGGCTTTAACTCCATTCCCTGCTAACGGCTTGGCGAAGAAATGAAATGTTTTCATCCCCTTCAGCTTCCTTCACAAACCTGGTGGTACTTGTTGGGTTTGGGATTTGATCCAATAAAATGCATGATTGTATAACATTTCATGTGCTTTGAAATACGTGAAAAGAAGTACATACAATATTTTAAAATTATATTTCTTTCTCCTTCTTAAGAGTATCTAATTCTCTCTTCATCATTCCCATTTTCAGCTGTTCCTCTTCACTGCCTCTTGCTAACGCATCATTGGTGCTTTTGGTAGCTGTGTCAGTGTCAGGCTTGGTGTCATCTCTTAGAAAGCTCCCTGTGCTGAGCTTTCTGTCCTTATCCCTGTTGCCTGACTCCTGTGCTCATCCTCTCCCCGTGTGCCTCTGTAGTCCTAAATATTTGATTCCCCCGTCTGTCTCCATGCTTTCTCTTTTGTGGTTCCCCATACAGTCATCACCAGCACGCGGCAGCTCAGGACAGGCATTAAATGCACGTACAGCCAATCTTTCCCACTTATACTTAATGGACCCAGTAGGCTTGTAAGGATATTCTTAGGCAGTAACGGAAAGATTTAACAGATCCTTTAATATGTTTAGCTCAACCCCAGACAGCCCACCCTAATTTCCAAGTGTTGCAGAAACCAGAGGATCAAAAGGCCAACATTTATCACACGGGATTTTGTTTTCCTTTGTTGCTGTGTTTCTTTTGATTCAATTAGGATTGCCCACTTTTATTTGAGGATCAGATTTTGCCACGATTTTACGTGGCTCCACAGCACACAACTGGTGTTAGGAACCTTGTACAACCTTTTAGTGGCCAGCAAAAGAGATGGGCAAAAATGCAGTAATTTATTAATTGTCAGAGCTGGGGTCAGGCTTGCCTTCCATCCCCTGGCCATAACAGGTTTCCCTGGCCTGGCAGACGGGAACTCGCTGCTGCCCTGACCAAGTGCAGATATTTTTTTTTTAGCAGTTTGATGCTACGTGCATTTTGGTCTCTGGAAAAATATTCCTAGGTGTGAGGTGTCCAAATCCAGAAACAGTGTTTCTGACAGCCCCGACCCAGCTGCTGCTCGGTTGTGTAGGTATTTTTGGTTTATTTCGTTTTGATTTACGGAGGCGTCTGTGAAGCAGGGAGTTGTGCCTCTCTGAATGCAATGAATTATCTCTGTTTGGACCAGGACTAAGTAAGTGGCTTGCTGTCCTCAGACCTATTAAAGGATATGAAGCCAAAGTGACTTCTCTGCCTGTGTCTTTTTTGGATAGAGGTGTGTGTGTCATTCAAGTAGGTGGCCCCTGAGATGGCTCAACATGCAGTGACAGGACCAAGCTGCTTGGAAATGTACTGGGGGCCACCACTTGCTTTCAAACTGTTTTTGGCAGCAGCAAAGCTTTTGGCCCCTTATTTTACTTCTGTAGTGGCCAAGCTGCTGGGAAAGTCTCAGGATGATGAGGCTGGATGGATGCTCTCCTGATGGATGCTCTCTAAAATTGAGCAGCTGTGTTGCAAGGACCGTGTGAAATATTTGGGGTTTTATTAGACAAATTTTTGGCTGAAACTGAAGGGCAGGCTACTCTGTCCTCTTATGGTCTATGTCTTTACTGTAAATGTTTTAGGTAACAGAACTGTACAATCATTTTGCAAATCAGTTGTGCTTAGTAACAGCTACAATAAAGTGTAATCCAGGACCTCTGGTTATGGCATGTTATGCCTCTTGCTTTATTATTTTTATTATTTCAGAGCTGTATAATTTGTACATTTTAGTCTGAGTGAATTTGGCTATATGTTTTTGCCACAGGACACAAAATGAGAAGCTGAATACATGAATACGAGTTTTACAGGATTAAGTTGGTTTCTTGCCTTGTGCTGCTAGCTCCTCCCCTCCTCCGCCGGGGTGAGCTGTTTTTTTGATTTTTGTTTTTTTTTTTTTTTCTTTAAAAAAATAT
>WKFP01014749.1:404916-419886 GCA_011057875.1 Pterocles orientalis
TTTTGGCCCCTTATTTTACTTCTGTAGTGGCCAAGCTGCTGGGAAAGTCTCAGGATGATGAGGCTGGATGGATGCTCTCCTGATGGATGCTCTCTAAAATTGAGCAGCTGTGTTGCAAGGACCGTGTGAAATATTTGGGGTTTTATTAGACAAATTTTTGGCTGAAACTGAAGGGCAGGCTACTCTGTCCTCTTATGGTCTATGTCTTTACTGTAAATGTTTTAGGTAACAGAACTGTACAATCATTTTGCAAATCAGTTGTGCTTAGTAACAACTACAATAAAGTGTAATCCAGGACCTCTGGTTATGGCATGTTATGCCTCTTGCTTTATTATTTTTATTATTTCAGAGCTGTATAATTTGTACATTTTAGTCTGAGTGAATTTGGCTATATGTTTTTGCCACAGGACCCAAATGAGAAGCTGAATAAATGAATACAAGTTTTACAGGATTAAGTTGGTTTCTTGCCTTGTGCTGCTAGCTCCTCCCCTCCTCCACCCATTTAGTCTGAATTTCTTCCTCAATTTTGTTTTACAGTTGTTAATATTGCATGCATCTCTTATGAAGTGTCCATGTTAGAGCATGGTGGTGATTCAACTGTTGGTAATTGAGAGCAAACAGGATGGCAAGGTTACTAAAAATTAAAGTTTTGAGCAAGGAGCAGTTTAGAAAAACGTAATTTCAAATGCACCATCCCTGCCGGGAGGAGCAGGGAAAGTGTCAGCTTTCCACACGAGACCGTCTCTTCCTAATGCTTGTGCCAGGGGGTGCAGTAGCATAGCCCGTGTATTTCTCATGGCTATCTCTAGGTTGGCAAAGGGCAATGGAGAATTGGTCCTGAGGTCCCTGATGTGACTGTTGCTGTGACCGTGACTGCTACAGCAGCGTGGTCCATTACTCAGTATTAAATTCTCTGTGTTTCTGTTCTAGACACTGTTACTCAGTGTGCACGGTTTTGTTCAATGGTTAGTAGGGTAACAACACCATAGAAAGGGCTGGCTCTAGTGGGAGGGAGAATTGCATGTGCTGAAAGCATCACAGCAGCAATTCGGTAGTTGGTACTTCGTAATATATTCTGGAGAGCATATAATTTTCAAACAGATCTTGACGGTTTTAGGAATCATCTGGAGTGGAGTCCCTAGTTTTTTGGAAGGTGGATAGTGGGTGAGAAATGCCTTCCTGCACTCCCCTTGCCCTGGCTCAGGACCCTCAGTGACAATGTTTGAAACCCAGTTTGGGTTTGTCATCTCAGCAACCTGTGTCTCTTTTCAGGAATCCATTGTCCATGAGGGGATTCTGGTGCTGGGATGACACTCCTAGCTGTTATCTCTGCTCCGTTTAGTATTGGTAATGATGTATCATGGAGTCAGGACTCCAGACTGGGACGTCATTCTGTGTGTCTCATTAGCCGTGGCCATATTCCCTTGCCATTTTCTCTGTTTGCTTCTCCCAAGGAGGCCAAAAGCAATGTTATAAAGTGCTGCTTTCCTAAGAGATGGTTTAACTTTAATTCTTATCCCTGGTCTGAACTGGGCATAGGACAAATTGCCAACAGATGCACACATACAGAAGAGATTTACTTCATGAGTTAGTTTCCTTTAGCTACTTATACAGGGGTAAATATTTTAGGAAAAAGGAGTGCTTTTGTGACTTCTAGTCTGTTTGATTTTGGCTTATAGTGGATTTCCCCCCCTCTAATACAGTTGTCCTGGTCTGATCCTTACAATTTTATAAGACCATGTAGCTCTAGTCCAAAAGTAAGTATTTTGTATTTGACTTCTGTTTGTAGCATCTCTTCTTTCACTTTGTCAGCATCTGTTATTTTCTCTTTGACAGGATGCCCTTCTTGACCAGTGCAGCCTGGGAAAGGTGGCTTACCAAACCCGACTGATTCAGATCAATAGTTCCTATTTGATTGCTTACAGTTTTTTCTTCTATTTTTTTTTTCTTAATACAATTGCAATGCTGTAAACAGCATTTAGGTGTTTCTGATCAAACTTTCCTTGCCTTCCAGCATAAATCAGAACTTCTAGGAAGTAAATAATCTGCTTTATTGCAAAGCTTTCTCTGGCTCTTGGGTGAAGGAGTCCCAGTGTGTCCATCCAACAGTGGAGGAAGCTAACAAGTTCTAGGTCTAAAGCTTGACTCCCTCCCCAGCTCCTTTGTGGAACTGTCCTAGAAATGGAATTTGCAGGGAAAAATATGTAGGTGTGACTACAGGGAATTGCATATAGTTGTGATTTATTTGCACTTTTTTTTTTTTCCCAATATGTGGTTCTGGTTCTTCAATATCTTCTGCAGAATGGGGTGAATGCATTGGCAGAGACCTGTAGACCTAAGCAGAGGGCTTAGAAAGAGCTTGGACTTTATTGCCCAAGGAGGGCTAGGAACAGTGTAAAGGTGTTTAACGTGTAGTTTGTATAATTATGTTGGGCTGGGGTGAGCTGTTTTTTTTGATTTTTGTTTTTTTTTTTTCTTTAAAAAAATATATAGGCACCTAAAGGTGTATGTACAAACCTAGTAAAATATCTCAAGAGCACAAGGACCACTGGCCTTCACTTACATCTACAAACCCTGCTGTGGGGTGAATCAACCGCTTCCTTCCTAGGAGTATTTTCAGAAAATGAACTCTAGTTTTATGCAGCGAAGGATCCACTGAATCCAGGATAGGAAGCTTGTCTGTGTGTGTGTGTGCATGTATGTGTGAGTGTGTGTACATACATATATATATAGTGTGTGTATGTGTAATATGTACACTGCCCCAAATCCTATCATTTTGAGAAAAAAACAATCCAGTTCTTTTTCCACTTTGTTTCTTAGTCTAAAATAGAACATATAACAGCTTTCTTATCAACACTTTTGCAATATAAGACCCTGTAGCTAGTAAGTCATTGTACTAATAAGACACTGCAAATTTTCAGCTTCCTGCCAGTGGGTGCATAGTTTTTCTTTGGTCTTGTCAGCAAAAATTCTGCCACTGACTTGTGGGTAGAAGGTACAAAATCTCTGTTGGCAAAAGAGGCTATTTATTTACTGCTCTTATGGATATGGTTTATAAATTGCTCCTGCAAACAAATGCAAAGTATACTTTATATTTTTCTGTGTGATGTTTTGCATTCGTGATGAGTGAAGTTCTTTTAAACATTTGTCGGTATGATTTGGAATGATCACATACCAGTAATTACTATGGATGGTTAAAAATATTGAGGAAAAAACTCCTTGGCATATTTCAGACTGCATGTACGCATAGATTTCTAAGCCAGTGTGTTGTGTAGTGCATTTTAATTGTAATGTCGTGGTTTTCTATACTGCAAAACTATTTCCATTGAAGTCTGAAACGAGTCTGGCATGACCCAGAGTCAACATGATAAAATAATCTTGGTATCCTTTACATGTTGATAACAGTTCAGCTGCACTAAAGGGTTTTCTTAAGTTATGTTTATTTTCTGTAGCTGTTAATATATCTGCAATTAGAGTTCAAATTGTTACTCTTAAACTAGTGTTGAATCTGGGTTGGTGAGAACTCTAAATTGAGCAATTCACCAACTGTTGCAGGATGCTGTAGCAAACCCTTGAGCTCAACTGTGCTCCTGTGTGTTGAGTGTTGTAATTTAATAAGAGACAGGCTGGCTGTGTAGCTACTTGTTTTCCTCCTGGGAAAAGATGGAAATATATTAGCTTGATAGATGACCTCCATGGTCCCTTCCAACTCAAACTGTTCTATGATTGATAGATTCAAAAGTTGGAGAGAGGGCAGCCTAAAAGGATGGGTTTGTCTCCCTCTTTCTTCCCTTTTTCTGTTGAGTCAAATCCTTACCAAGATTTTTCTTGGCCTGCTTTCATGTGGTTTAGGATAAATTCAGTATTCCTGGGTATCTAAAGACAAGTGTAAAGCAGCAATTCTGTATCAGGGAAAGATGTTTCTCTGGCTCCACATTAAAGAAACACCAGTGGTCACATTGGGTGTTCTCACACAAATAAACCAGATTATTTTAGTATATATTGCTCGTTGGAAAGGGAGTGATGTTTGGTTAAAGACTGATGGCTGGATAAGCTCTTGCAGGAACACTCATTTGTTTTTGACATCTCGGTCTTGGATCTATGAAAAGATGCATTTGAGCACCAGAGTCTGCTTTTCTGTTTGTTTCAAGATGCAAATCAAACAACGAAATTTCCACAGAAGAGTAGAATGAGAACCGAACTTTGTCCATGCTAAGAAGAAATAGACTCACAGAATGGTTTTGTTTGGAAAGGACCTTAGAGATCGAGTTCCACCCCCCTGCTATGGGCAGGGACACCTCCCACTAGCCCAGGTTGCTCAAAGCCTCATCCAGCCTGGCCTTGAACCCCTCCAGGGATGGGGCATCCACAGCTTCCCTGGGCAACCTGTGCCAGTGTCTAACCACTTAACTACCAGTTATAGCAATTTTGGTCTTTGCACATAGTAACTGCATCTGGCAGGTGTAAAGGTAGTCAAGGATCTGCTGAAAGCTGTTTCTGCTGTTGTTATCCCTGCTTATTCAAACACCTCTGCTTCTCACCCTGCATTGCAAGGTTGACACACTTGGAAAAACAGGGAGAGAATGCAGCTAGGAAACTAAGTCCAGGAGTAAAGCATTGGCACAGTCTTTAAGAAAAGCCTATAGTAAGATTTTGGGTAGGACGGTGTGCTTAGTGGTGGAAGGAAAGGGACTATTTCCTGCTGTCTGCCTTCCTGCTGTGCATGTATTCAGGGCTTTATGTTAATAGGTGAGATTGCAGGAAAGGCATTCCTGGTTCCACCTTGGATTTCTCCTTCTAATAGAAGCAGCCTTGCAAAATGCAGAGTTTGCTCTTGCCCCCCACCCCCAATCTGCCTCATTCTAGTTGATGTGTTTTGGCACAGACATTTGGGTCAACATTAACTTTGTGATGCCGATGGTATGGGAGTTCCCATGACAAACGTGTTCGTCTCTAACCCTGAACAGCAGGGTTAATCCCAACCCTTCAGGGTTAATTAAGAGATAATTGCATGGGCCTCAATTAATCCCTGTTTAACTCAGTTGCATTTGATGGAAGGGCACTAGAGACTGATTTGGCCTGGTGCCTCATTAAATTCATTAATTTCATTAAATGTGAAAAAATATTTTAAGTGTGAGGTAACAGCCATGACTCCTGCCCTGTGATGGGGTCAGGCAGTGCCAGACAAGACCCCAATTACTTGTCATAAGGCTATAAATACCTGTACATTGGCCGAGTTAGAAAGAACTGCTGCCTCTTCCTCTGAGTGGCTACAGAAACTATTGTAGGCTATTGAATGTCACAGGGGTATCTGGTCTGATGGAGGGGCAGGACTTCTTGGAACTCCTGATGGTTTTGATGAGAAGAGTGTGTGATAAGAGTGCTCAGGCATTGGAACAGGCTGCCTAGGGCAGTGGTGGAGTCACCGTTCCTGGAGGGGTTCAAGAAACATGTAGATGTGGTGCTTCAGGACATGGTTTAGTGGGTTAAGTGGTGCTGGGTTGATGGTTGGACTTGATGATCCTTGAGGTCTTTTTCCAAATTTCATGATTCTATGAAATCTGTGAAATACTATGAGAATGGCAAACGCCTGCTCTCCTTCTCGGAACCAGGCCCTTGACTATTCACACAAGAGCGTGCGTTCGCAGGGTGATGTGTCACCAACGTCCCCTGCTTAGTCTTCATTAAGGTGATGACTGAGAAGGTGCTGAAATGTTTTGTGGTTATTCTGCAGATTAAGGAAATCTGACTCTAACAGATTAAGGAGATTTGACTCTAAGATCTGCTGTAACAGTAAGTTTAGAGCTAAGTGAAGAATTCATACGCGTTAAATGGCTCGGCACTGAATGTAGGGCTAGAGTGACCCGATGCCAGTATCTGTAGGTAATTATTCAATGCTCCAAAGTGAATACCTGTCTGAGGGTGACGGGAGGGCTCAGAAGGGAGGCAGGTTACTAGCTTTTCACCATTTGTGTTGGCTGATTTCATCCCTACGAGCCCTGACATTACCCAACACCTGCAAGTGCCGTGAAGTACTCCGGTTTCGCTTTCTCCGTTAACTGTCCTCCCAACCACAAAATCCATGTGTGCTCCAGCTACAGTATATACTCACTATGAAAGCTGACTCTGCTTTTGCTGCAGAATCCTGTACCAGGCAGCTCTCGAGAGATGCTGCTGCAATTTATCACCATAAACTGTTTCATATTGGAACAAACAATACTCATGAGGCAATCTGGATCCAAATTAATTCAAAAGCACCATCACTGAAAAGTGAGCAGTCTCTTTGTGTTGTTTCTTTTAACAAGATTTTATGATATGACTAGACTACAAATAGCTCTATTCATGATAAACTGGCAACTTTGCAAATTGTATATGCTCAAAGCTATTTGTTGGACAAGCTGTTCTGGAGAGGAAAAAAAAATCTTAAATGAAATCTTCTCTGCCAGGGGGATGTGAGGCATCAATTGCATGGGTGCTGCTGTGGGTGTCCCATTTCAGGAGCCCCACTGCTATGGGGGTGGTGGTGACAAAAGACCATCTGGTCCAAAAACCATTAATTGCTCAAAATCAAGCACTGCAGGGCACTAGAGAAGAAGAGGGCAAGTCCTTTTGCAGACAGTTTGCCAGTCTGGTTGAAGGGAAGCTAAGAGGTGCCATAATTGGGTTTGGTCCCAAATATTTGCACATCTGACTCTACGAAGCTGCTGCTGTATGCTTTCCCTTGGAAGGCATAGCAATATTATCTTCCTCCAAAATACCCTAGAAACGCCCCCAGTTTAATGTCAGCTAAGGCTGCTGCTATAATCGTTCAGAGATGTGCTGCGTTTTCAGTGTGAGCCCGGGACATGGTTATGGCTGGATTTCCTTTTTGAGGATGAGTGAACTAGTGGAAGAGACCTATTAGGTTTTTGTTCACATCAGTAAATACCTCAATCAGTGTAACTGATGGTATGGTGTGGAACAAGCCATTAATGTATCTTCCCTGTAGATATTATTACAGGAAATCACATTGGTATTTGGAGATATATATTTCTGGAATATTTGCACGGTGAACTCAAATACTGAATAACACATCCTGCCATGCAACCAAATGCTTTTTCCATCAGAGAGAGAGCCTAAATTATCACTGAAGAATAACTTCTATGAGATATATACGGATGTGACTGTGACCTGTTGATCAAGGTTTAGTGGTAGTTACAGGAATATCTCCAGAGCGAAGAAAATGCATGGCAGTTATGTTTTAATGCACTTTGCAAACCATTCCAATTCCTACCTTTGAGCAAAATCATGCCTCTTGTAAAACCAGCACCACTTTCTCTGGGCCTTCCTTTTCAAAGTATTTACACTTTAAGAATAATAATTGTAAGTACATTGGAGGTTAGAAGCTGTCTGCAGATCTGTTAGAAGCTCTTGGAAAGGTCTTGAAGAGAATTTGGACCTGAATGTGAAGTAATTTACCGGCTAAAATTTCTATTGCACAGATGAGATAAACCTACAAAATAACAGTATACGTGAAGGCATAGTATAAGATGTAAAACCAGAAAGCAGTTGGAGTCAGGGAGGTGTTCGGGCATCTGAAGTTGAAGCCTCAAAACTTTCTCAGCTGCCAGTGAACTCCAGGGTGACCTAGATAGATCAGCAGGCAGATTGTGTCAGCAAAGATTTGAGGAACATTACATTTGGCTTTGGAGTAACCACAGAAGTTGCTTGCTCTTTAAACATCATTCAGGATTACACCCTGCAGGAATCCACCAGGTGGGCCATTTTGGGAGAGGAGCTCAGTAGAATGAGCATTTTCTGGATGCTTCTGCTGCAGCAAGCTCTCTCGTTCAGATGCCGAGACAGTGCCTGTCTTGTTTTCCAGCTCTGATGTGGAGGAGTTGGTTTTGCTGCCTGCTCTGCTTGTCTGATAAATGGGTGTTTGGAGCACATGTTCAGAACATGAGAGATGGAGATTTGTCACTTCTGCAGCAGGGGGTCGAGTCTGGATCTCTCATAAGAAATGCCCTAATTACTGGGATAAACAGTTTGGTGAAATAGAGGGACTCTGTCCCTGCTGTCTGAGCAGCCCCAGGTCCTTGCCCTGAGGCTTAATTAGCTCTTTTACTCAAGTATTGATTCCTGTCAGGAAACCAGTCCCTAGCAGAGGAATTGAAGTACAGGCATGTCCCTCCAGCCACCAGGCAAGGTGGTCGTGCTTGCTCAGGGCTGTCTCTCTCCATACTAGCAAGCTTCCAAGTGCTCTGTGCAATGTGGGGCATCCTCAGCAGCACAGGAGCAGCATCCAGCTGTCAGCAGTGGGACAGACAGTTGCTTTCTTTCCATGGAAAGGAAATGCCGCCTGGGTTTGCTGCCTCCTGTGTGTGTGCTGTGCTTGCTGCTTACAGCAGCTGAGCTGCTAGATAAAATAGAATCCCAGAATGGTTTGGGTTGGGAGGGACCTTCAAGATCATCCAGTTCCACCCCCTGCCATGGGCAGGGACACCTCCCACTAGCCCCGGTTTCTCAAAGCCTCGTCCAGCCTGGCCTTGAACCCCTCCAGGGATGGGGCATCCACAGCTTCTCTGGGCAACCTGGGCCACTACCTCACCCCCTGCACATTTCTTCCTAATGTCTGATCTAAATCTGCCCTCTTTTTGCTTAAAACCCTTACCCCTTGTCCTGTCACTATACCCTCTGATCAAGAGCTCCTCCCCATCTCTCCTGTAGCCCCCTTTCAGCACTGGAAGGTGCTATAAGGTCCCCCCAGAGCCTTCTCTTCTCCAGGCTGAACACCCCCAACTCTCTCAGCCTGTCCTCATAGGGGAGGTGCTCCAGGCTTCTGACCATCTTCATGGTCTTCTCTGGCCTCTCTCCAACAGGTCCAGGTCTTTTTTATGTTGGGGGCCCCACATCTGAACACAGTACTCAAGGTGGGGTCTCACAAGAGCAGAGTAGAGGGGGAGGATCACCTCCTTCGACCTGCTGCTAATGCTTCTTTTGATGCAGCCCAGGACACAGTTGGCAATACTTGTAATCTGAATGAGGACAACAACCCTGCTCCACTTGGGTTTTCTCTGAAGGTGCCCTCCATCTCACAGAGCTGGGCTCAGGCTGTGACACCCAAGTGTAATTCCTCAAGATGTTCTATCCGGCTTTCAGAGGGCTGACTGCAGTCATACAGTCATAGAATAGTTTGAGTTGGAAGGGACCATGGAGGTCATCTAATCCAACCCCCCTGCAATAAGCAGGGAGTCTGGGGAAGGATGAAGACCTTCAAAACACAGACCAGGTGCTGGGGAGGGGTGGCGTAGAGTAGGTCGTATACTCCACTGTTCACACACGCTGTTATTCGGTAAAGGCACAGAGGTGGGCACTTTACAGCCAGACGTTCTCTTCCCTCTTCTCTTCCAGTGTAAAGCCAGCAGAGTCTCACAAATGGGGAGGTGGGGTGTGGTGCAGAGGTGTTTGAGGTGTAGATGGCAAAGTGAGGAGAGCGAAAGGCATAGCAAGAGCTTGCAAGGTGACTGGCCGGGCTCATGGAAACTGAGACAGCCAGCAAGTGTCCTGAGAGGCAGCTTTTTGGTCTGTGTTGTAGGCAGCAATGTGGCTGTGGATTGAGGGCGTAACGTATGAATTTCAGTGGAGTACAAGAACACAGGTCATGTCCAGAAATTTCATTTCCAGCTTGCAGCTTTGTTAGATGCATTTGGAAATCTCAGTCTAAATGTGTACTTGCCGTATGGATTACAATGAAGAAAAAAAAAAAAAGGTATTCATTAAAGACTAAAATTACAACAACTTAGTTGGAACTAAATTCAGTCCCTCAACTTGATTTAGTAGTATATGCTGTGCACTTCATTTGTATGTAGTATGATTGTAATTATGATATCTTTGTTAGTCTAACTTCCAAGAACAAAAAAGTGCTTAGACATTCGTTGGCTATCTTCCCGATTTTTAAAGCCAAATGTCTAATTAGAGCACTTCTGTTTCTTACGTTTATTTTCAGTTCTACAGAGTGAAAGACAAGAAATCTCAACACAGCTGTGGCTCTTTTATAAACTTCTGCTTATTAGAGCTTTTGGGTCAAATTCTCTGGTGGTGTAACTCCCCAGACTGAAGTTTCTGCTGGTGTAACTTCAGCTCGTTATAGAATTCTCTGTACATCTGTCCACATGTGTGTTCCTATGTATAAACCAAACCCGTAGCTGATATAAATCACTGTAGCTCTTTTGGCTTCTGTGAAACTATGCTGACTTCTTACCAGCTGGGTATCCGGTCCGCAGCATCTGGTTTTCTTTTTCCATCCCTTAATAGCACTGATGAATCAGAATTCCTTAAGGAGGATAACACTAAACATAATTAGACAGGATATGTTCAAGAAGAAAATTTAATTTGAAGAGGTTTGCACAGAATTTTTATTGGCCTCAGGTGGGATGCTGGGACTTTATCTTAATGAATCCTTTCTACAAATCCATTTCAAAAACTGCATTGTGCTGTTATGTGATAGAGTGTACGCTAATGGTGCATTGCGCATATGTTTATTCAGTTGGATTTTAAAGTTCCGTGGATTGGTATAATTATTCTGGGCTGCAAAAAAAGAAGTGCAATAACATAAATGGAAATTTTACCATATCTACACACAGAGAAGATTATTTAGCCTTGGGCACCTAAATACATGTAAGAAAGTCCTGTTAGTAAATAAAAAATGGGACTGTGGATTGGAGCTATCCTCAGAATTGATTTACTGGTTAAGCTATGAGCCTTTTTTTTTTTTTTTTTTTTTTTTTTTTACTGTGTCCCTCAGTTGCTCACAATTCAAATACTGATATTTTATTATTGTGTAATATTTTGTACCTTCCAAATCATATCTGGGTGTTGCCTTTTTATTGTGATTGTGTAAATTCAACACATTCTGGGATTATTTAGATCAGTCCCATTAGATTTTGTAAAAGTGTTCAAGCTACTAGCTGAATTATCCTCCTCCGTTCCTCCTGATTCCGTACCCATTTGCCTTTTGTCCTCAGTAAACCTTGCTAGTGTTTATTGTTAATAATAACAGGCCACATCTAGCTGTCATTTACCATGGTGTAATTCCATTCTAATTAGGATTAAATGTTTGGGGGCCTTGTTTCAGAAACGGTTACAGAAAAAAATATCCCTGGATGTGTCGTGTTGTAAGCTCTCTGCTAAACATGTTAAGAAGAGCAACCAGAAAGAGGAAAGCTGATAAATGATGCGGTAGCATTCTGTCTGGAGGAGTGTTTCTGAGAAAAACGGGATGGAGCATTTCTGCTCACTGCTCTGCCCCCTGTCTTGCTCAATGTGGCACATGGGGAATGGCACAAAGGGTCAGGAGGGTCATCTTCAAGGCCAGCATCAAGGAGTAAAAGGCAAACAAAAGGCAAATTACTTCTGAGCACCCAGAAGGGGGAGAAGAATTAGTGGAGCTGCTGGTTCTGTTTCTCTTCTTCTGTAATTGTATTCAAAATGACAGAGCCTTAACAAGGAAGTATCGGAGCTGGTGTGCAAAAGAAAGCCACAAGACTCCTCTGTCCTGGCACTGCAAAATGAGATTTACAAGGTGATAAAGACGTATGGAAACGCCATGGCTTCAAGGGCTCTGGTCTTTGTTGCTGACTAATTACTCCTAGTTTAGGGGTGGATAATTTTTTTGTAGTTTCTTTGTTAATGCTTCTTGAATAAAGTTGCAAATCCACATTCTCTGTGTGCATAAGGCATCCCATCTAGCTGGTGACTGAGTTCTTGATGAATCTAGCATTACAGTGAAAAATTACTTTGCAGCCGTTAGGCATTCAGAACATGCAATCAGACATTGAAATATAACCATTCAAAAAAGTTAATGAAGCTTGCAGAGCCTTGCTGAACACTGCAGGCAAACAAAGCAGTAGCCTATACTGCTGTATATCTAGTGTAAAATATATAAACTGTAGATTTACAGTTTGTTTAAAAAAGTAAATAATAATGAGGTATACTGTATTTTAGAAATGAATTTTTTTTTAGTAGGATTTTGTGAGGAAGGCTCAGGACAGGATTGGAAGCTCCAACAGATGATTGCTGTTGCCCCAGAGTCGGGTGCTCAAAACATCTGTCAAGGTTCTGACGTGGGAGTTAATCACTGTTTTGCAAAATGGTTTATAACAGCTCAGAACACCTTTTTCCACCAGTCCAAGTGATGAATGAGCGCACTGCGCACCGCATACTCTGACTCCACGTGTTCTCTTTAATCTAATTAACAACTGTTATTCTAGCTCAGATCCAACCGTGGTACAGTCTGATCATGACGAGAGGGGTTCTGCGCTCATATGGGCAGATGCGATGTTGTTAGATTGCAAAAATAAATCGTTCACCCAGCAGATGTTGCTTCGTGTTGTGAGGCTGCTCCTTAATTTACATACAGGTGAAAGATCTAATCTCTGTTTGCCTCCTTTTCCAAGTGTTTTGCACCTTTGCGGACTTGCAAATGTTCATGTTTTAAAACTGGGAAGGAGCTTGGGCTGGAGAGGGAGTCTTAATTTGAGTGGGAACAGCAGAAAGAACATTGCATTCAGAATCAGCGATGAGGTCCTTCTCACACAGCCTTTTCCCATCATTATGAGCATTTCCTGAAGAGTATCTGTCTGGCTTCAGTGAGGCAAAGTCAGTGTTAGCCTGAATATCCTACCTTCCTGCTGCTTTTAGTATCCTTCAGGATGGGAGTGGAGGGAATTTGTTTCAATAAAATTAAAAGCAAAACTCTGCAATGCACTGTGGCAATAGGTAAATCCATATTCTTATGATTAGATACCATACTGTGCAATGATGACAAAGATGCTGGCCCAGAAACAAGTTTCAGGGAGTCCTTAGGATGTCACCAGAAACGTTATCAGTGTCTGTGTTGGATCTCTGCTCCTGAGAGGCATCCACCCACAATCTAGAAAACGTCCGAAGTTTTGCAAAGCTATAAGTAAAATCTAGGCAGGGAGTCGATTTCTCATTAGGATGAGAAACTTCTGTGTATCCTTATTTTCTTTTGTCCTGTTGGAATAGCAAATACCCCAATGGTTATGATGATCAGTGTTCACCGGGGGTCTGGGAGAGCAGGTGGTATTCTTTGGCGATGACTCCAGGGGCTATGCCATGGATATCCGTAGCCTTACACTGCAGGCATGTAATGAGTTTAACTGTACCTTGCAGGGGGGGGGTGGTTCTGGAGTAACTGATTTAAGAATATCTTTCTTTCCTGTGATTGTAAGGGGATCAGGAGCTGGGGACTTGTGAGCAACTTAGCCCCCCAAATAGAGTTGTGTGCATCTTCATCAGACTTGTTTGTCTCTCCTGCTCTTTCTATAAGAAATTGAAAGTTTAATGTAAATGACACCTTCTTTTTTTTCTTTTCCATCCTAATTGAAGGTCTGCTTTAAATAATCTGACAATTCCTGGTGAAGGAGCTATGTCAGAAATTGTGCAGCATCTCCAGCAGCAGGATTTTGTGCTAGACTGCAGAAATGTGTTGTGTTTGTCCTTAAGGCTGACTGATCTGGCATTAGAGGAGTTAAACGCCATTTTTAGGAAATAGATTTAAATCAAAAGTCCCAGGTTAAAATAGAGTCTGTTCTTGGTACAGCACTAAAAGTCTAAGCACTCCAAAAAAAACCAAAAAAACAAGTCCCCTCTTTACTTTCTAATTAGAGACCTAAATTTGATTAACAGCATTCCTGTCACCTAAGTGGCATAACTTATGTTTAGGAATTATGTACAAACCCTGCAAAGTCTACCTAGCAGCACTAATGCGGGACCAGGCTACATTTATCCGTGGGGCAGGACTAAGGTGCTTTTGGCTTACCGTAGTGTCGTGTTTAAGATGCCTTATTTATATTTCCTTTTATTTTGAATTATATTTTTATTGACAAAGCATAAAAAGGTATCTCTGTGTGTTTCCCTTTAGTAGCCTGGACTATTAAAAAACTGTGACGCTACTTGCCTCATAGAAAACACTGGTCTGGTTAGCTTATTAAAACAGAAATTGCTTAACAAAGCATTTACTGATGTTATTTGTTGTAATCAGGTCCTGAAACAGGATTCTAACTGGGACTCAAGTCTATCTGCTGGCACAGAGTGGGGATTTTTTTTCTTGTTTGAGAAGAAAGGCTCAGCTCCTAATGTTCTTTTATAGCCATCAGTGGGACTACTTTTCACTGAAAAATAGCCTCCACAATATTTCTGAGTATATACTGTAAGCTCAGATTCATAGTAGGCAACTTTGTTGTTGTTGAAGCTGTAAGAGACGTGAAAACCCAAACACAATGGGTTAAGTTGACATTTTCCTTAGAAAATGCCTATCTGCTGAAATTGAAGGTGTCATCATAACTTCCTAGTTTTTATTAAATTTTTTATTTGGAAAGTTCTGGGATTTAGCTGCTAGATCAGCTGCTACAATAGAGTCCTGCTGGAGCTTTTGGCTCAGGCAGATAAGAGTAAAATAGCTGTACTCTTCCTGGGCTGTGTCTGTGTTTTTCAGAGGGAAAAGCAGGGTCCGCCAAGGTGACCAGGTCCATTTCTCCAGTGTATCTGATAAAAACATTGAAAGATTTTGATTATACGTTGAGGCACAAAAGGCATACTTCTTTATGATCAAGTTGCAGGAGGAAGATGTTTTCTCCAACCCAGATTTACTCCTAAGAGACAATATTTACTGGCTAGTCTGTATGATGCTGCAGTCTGTGCACAAAAATATAGAGGGAAAGACAGGCAACTTTCACAAGAATCATTGTTCAGAAATGGTTTACTGGGAAAGCAAACCTTTGGGGTTGCAATAACTTTAAAAATGTTGCTTTGCTTAGAATCAAGCTAAAAACATGAAGAAAACACCCACATTGGGAAACCAATGCATTTAATTAGATCTTGAATTTGCATTCGTTTGAGGATGTATGGAGGTAACTTTTCTCCCTTTTGTGTGCACTTCTGCACAGTGTGAAGGGGGGGGGGGGG
>WKFP01014749.1:419906-454497 GCA_011057875.1 Pterocles orientalis
TTTCTCTTTTTTTTTTGGTTTTTTTTTTTTTTTTGCTTTCCAGAGGAGCCAGATGCAAACATCCTCCCCTGTCAGTTTCCTGTTAACGGAGAAACAGTTAGAAACCCTCCTTTTTTTAAAAAAATTTTTTTTTTAAGACTAGTGAGCTATTTAATGTGACAGCACAGCTTCTTGCCTTTTCCCATGAAATGTGCAAGTAAAATTTCTCCCCAAAGTCTCCACCTGCCCATCTTGGAGGAGCTGCTCCATTTAATGGAAACCAAGAAGGTTTGGTGGCTGAGACATGAACACCCATCCACCAGCACCTAGGCTCATGCCAATGACAGTGCGGGTGATTAAGCACTTCTTTTAGAGATCAAGTAGATGCAAAGAGTTCACCTTGAAATAAAATATTCTTGCTTTATTATTGTTAATATTATGGCCTTTTAAAAATTAGAATAATAAAGCATCCTTCTGAAGGAGGAAATAGAACACAGTTTCACAGCAGTTTTATAACAGGTCTCAAAATGTTTGACACCTACAACTGCCGTGAAAAAATGCAAAGGAAGTTGGATGTAGGGGGCAGAAACACTTCATGTAATTTATCTTCAGCCCGCAAATAGTTTTGGTGGGCCTAAGATTGTGTTATGAAAGCAGAAAACTATCACAGCGCTATTTGGTTTCTCACGCTGCCATAGATGTGTCCCTCAGTTTCCCAAATGTAGAATGAAATTAGTCTTGCTTCCTTAACCTGTAAGGTCACCATGAGAATAATCACATCAGTAACAATGGAGTTGGCACCATCCTGCAAATGCTGTGGGCAGGAAATGATAAATTGCTGGGATCCTAAAGTGTCCAGATTCAAAAAATAAGGAATTGGATATATTTTGGTTCTGTTAATGCAGATTCCCAGGATATTAGTGCAATGAGGATAAGTATATAGAGGGTAAAGCATGGTAAATAAAAATGTGTATCATTGGAAAAAAGACATTGCAGAACTTCAACCCCCAAATCTTCTAATTTTTCTGAAGTCCTGTTACTTATGGTGGTTTGTGGTGGTGATCTTGTTGAAGTTGAGAGTATCAAAAGATAGAAGAAGCAGAGAGGTTTATTACATAATATCTTTTATTTCCCAGATGACATACATGGGGTGAAAAAAATAGATGAGCTTTCTGACCCACCTCATGCCTGAAATATGGTCTGAGGAGGATCCTGGACATATGTCAGCTTGGCCATCAGTCTAATAAGAAGCACTACATCTTCTTATAAACTTTGTTGTGTACAGGATAGTACAGAATTAAAATACATCAATAAAAGTCCTTACAGATTGAGCTGGCTAAACAATAGAGCAAAAAAGTTCAAGAAAATATCGTGGTTAAGGTCAAACAAAACCAGAATTTTTGGAGGGTTTTGAGTGAAAAGAAAATATAACTTCGCGCAATTCAGGTTCTTCCTGGGTTGAAAAAAATGTTTCTTTCAGCTTTTAGTAACCTTTTGCTTAATCGTATTTCTACAGGTCCTTTTAAGATGAATTATTAGTTTCAAATTAAAAATCAAGTCTTTTACAAATAAGTTGTATTTCTGGCATGAAACATTTTGCTTAAAATGTCAGAGAGAAATGTTTCAGCTCCCTTAATGGATGTTACCCTTCTCTTTATTGGTATGAGCTGTACTCCAAACATGTCACATTTGCAAGTAAGATTTGCTCTCTTCATCCAAACTCTATTTAGCAAAGCTGATATTCAACACCCCTCCCCATAGAGCCAGTTTTATTAGAGTTCAAACTGCGTAGGTCTCCAGACTGTTAAATTACGCATAAAATACAGTGATGCTGACATGCCTTTGGGTTTCTATCTGTGCATATAATGAGTTTGCTTGATGCTATTGTCTACATGTTAGTGCTTTTACTTCTGCTTTTGTTGATCTTATGATACACCGCTGATAACCTCCAACTTTTGCAAGCTGTGGTGGCAATTCCTGTAGGAAAAATATTTATTATTAACAAATTTAATGAAGCCTGTGTTTTATTCTCCTGGGATTTGCCATGTTAAAATTTTGACGGGCGTAGCTTTCAGGATGAAGAGGAGTAAAAAGAAAAAGGGACTTAAGAGTCTGGTACAAAGCTGTGGAGCGGAGAATGTTTAGGCAAGAACCAGGGTTTATGAAATCATGTTCAGAATCAATTCCACTGATTAATATTCCACAGCACAAATGAAGAGGGAATTAGATGAAGGCAGAGGGAACCTTGAACTTCTTTCATGCAACAAATTGTTTGCTTGCTGAAATATTCCTTGTTTTAAATGTAAATTCTAAAAAGTTCATATAGCAAGTACTCCCAGGGTTACCTTGTCTCTTGAAGTAGATTTCCTGGGACTAGTCAGAGACAATACACTTCCAGATTGCTCTTTTTCATCCAGAACCAAGTCTGAGGTTTGTTTAAAATGCTACTGAAAGCCAGACCTGAGCAAACTAAAGCATTAAAGTCAAGTATGAACTTGGTATGCTGTACTTTCCGTGAACCTGTACAGCAACAACTGCTAAACTGCTTAATGAATGCACATTAATTAAGCCTACGGCTATGAGGACTGATTTCACCCCTCTGCCTTGGTCCCAAGCCCTGACATGTGCTTCTTTCCAGTCTGGTTTGAGCTAAGCCATCTCCCAGGCAACCTGCCTTCACCATCTCCCTTCCTCTCTTCTTCTCCCTTCATATATAACATTGCAGCTGAGTATCACTGACGTCTGTAAGAGTGTCCAGTAGAATGGCTTTGGAAGGAAGGTTCATGGGTAAGAAATTTGCCTAATTAAAAAAAAAAATTGAGAACAATGACTTTATTTAGCTCTTAATACTTATAATTGCCCTATCAAAGGCCTTGATTTAAGAGAGTGAAGGAATATGAAATGAATATTTTATCTGAGTATGAAATATTCATATCAGGTTTTGATTTTTTTTTTAAATTTAATAGTGGTTCCCTTTGCCAGCACTGGCTATTCTTTTATATGTCATATTCCATTGATTTGCATAACAGACCACTACATTGCTGTTATATGATATTCTGCTGTTGGACAAGCATTAGCAAAAACCAGTTTGATCATAGCATGCTATGGGTGCTGTGTAGTCCAGTTATAATAGGCCATAAATTCATGGGAGTTTTTTTTTTTTAAGGTTTGAGGATACCATAAACATAAAATGATGGCAATGTTGTTGTTTGTGGGCTGGGAAAGTGTCTGTCCCATGTAGAGTTGGATTAATGTTGCAAGCCTCTTTTTAAACCAGCCACAGAGTGCTAAAAAGAAAAATTGATTTGGTGGTGTCTGTAAGTTTTTATGGTGTTTTTTTTTCCCTGAAATTTATGAAAAAAAAATTACCTTTCTAGCAGGAAAGTTTCATAAAAACCACCAACTGTGAAGCAGTGTTTCAGAATACTTGTAAGATGAGAGCTAGATGGCAAGAACCTTTAATGATGATGGGTCAGTCATACCTAGTGACCTTCATGAGCAGTCACAACAGAGTCCAAATCAGCTGTTTACAAGAAAAGTATAGATAAATGAATTGGAATAATTAATAAATTGTTCCCAAATAGGTTGCAAACAAAGTTATGTAGGAAGTGGTCTATTTCATGGTTGCACTGACTTTTTATTCTTTCTTTTCTTTGGTTTGTGGTTTTGTTCTATAATTGTTGCTCTTACACTATCACGTAAATTGTGACAGACCTTGAGCAATTTTAGTGGGAAACTTCAGAACAGAGAGGAAGTGTAATAAAGGTGCAAAATAACCTGCTCTATTGGTAATATGGATTAAGTTTTTTTAAGAAAATACATATATATAGTAAAAGAAAAACAAGTAAGTTGCCTTGTTTGTTCATTGCACTTAAAACTTCTCTTTCTGTTAGAAGTGAGGGGAACGTTTCTAGAACACCAGTCACGTTAGGTAGGGAAACCCAGCTAGATACAGAGAAGGGACATTTCCCATCTCTCTTGATTTTTTTCTTAAGAGAGTGTATGACAAACTAGCTTTCCTGCATCAATGAACTGACTCCTTAAGGAAATGTCTGTTATGTTTTTACATACTTTCCCTCTGCTAAAACTTTTTCACCTCTGAGAGTCCTAAATTGTGCTGAGTTACTAGTTATCTGAAGAGAATTCATGGAAAAGGCAAGCCTTGACTATCGTTGTGTGCTTCTGAGCTGATATCTAAGAGCATCACTCAGCTGCCAGGAAGAGGTCCAGTGGCTCAATGCCTCTGTCAAAGCTACACCGACTTAGTTCTCTCTTTCATTAGGTACACTTGTATCCGCTGGGTACACCACAATGCCACGTGAGTGCTGGGTGGATTCCTCTCTGGTTAAAGAGCAGTTTGACCAGTGATTCCAGATCACACCAATTTCGTAGCCTTTAATCAGATAAAAGAGCTATGAAAAATCCTGGTGGCCACTTACATTATTCCACTACATTGTATATACAAATGGAGTCTCTTGGGCTACATAAATAAAAACAAATTGCGAATATCTGTAAGGAAAAATAGCAACAAAAGTGAACGTAATGAAAACAGAAAAGGAGTTAGTTGTTAGTGAATGTTTTCATAATTCTAGGTAATTGCATGTCCAAGCTTTTCTAGCCTGTTGAGACATGATACTTCTTTGTCTTACACCTCTTAGCAGATGAACAGCACTGAGATTAAAACTAAATACTAAATTGAGACTGATTGTCTAAGTCATACCTTATTAGAGAAAGAGGAGACATAAGTTAGAGATATATGGGTGGAGTGAGGAGGGCTATTATGGCAAAGATGGGGCAGTCGTAAAATACATGCCTTGTGTCATAATAGGGAAATTGCTCAGCTTTGGAGAGTGCTTCTCCTTGCCACTCATTCCCACACACACATTCATGCTGCCGAATGAAACACGTGTAAATACCGGCCATCTTAAAACAGAAATAGCAAGAGAGATGACAGGAAAAAAGTAAAACCTATTGATGCAAAAAAAGAAATGTATGATTTGCCCCAGTGTATGAGAACGATAAAACGTCAGTTTTCTTTGCAATATCGTGAAAATAATTAGCAGATTTTTTTTCCTTTTTTTTTCAAGGTAAAAAGAAGTATTATGAACTATTATTATTGGAGTGGGTCCAGAGGAGGGCCACAAAAATGGTCGGAGGGCTGAAGAACCTCTTGTCTGAGGACAGGCTGAGAGAGTTGGGGTTGTTCAGCCTGGAGAAAAGAAGGCTCCAGGGAGACCTTACAGCACCTTCCAGTGCTGAAAGGGGGCTACAGGAGAGATGGGGGGGCTCTTGATCAGGGGGTGTAGTGATAGGATGAGGGATAGTGGCTATAAGCTGGAAGAGGGGAGATTTAGATGAGATATTAGGAAGAAATGTTTTCCTGTGAGGGTGGTGAGGCAGTGGCCCAGGTTGCCCAGAGAAGCTGTGGATGCCCCATCCCTGGAGGGGTTCAAGGCCAGGCTGGATGAGGCTTTGAGCAACCTGGGCTAGTGGGAGGTGTCCCTGCCCATGGCAGGGGGGTTGGAACTAGGTGATCTTGAAGGTCCCTTCCAACCCAAACCATGCCATGATTCTGCGATTCATCTTAATAATGGGATTCTGGGCATGAATATGAGTTTTTATAAAAGGTTTTTCTTCCTGTAAATGGAAGAACTGAGGTCAACTTGAAATTACCTCCTGTGAAGTCAGTGGACATTCAGAGTAACTACCAATGGACAGAAGCTGTTACGTTGTTTATTTTCTAAGCAGTTTTGTCACATTGCAATCCCTCCAGGAATATGCAGATTAAATGGCAGAACTAAGAGATGAAGAATTGTGCAAGCTGTAACTTTGTCCTTCTAAATACAACAGCTGGAAGAGGATACTTCAATTTTTTAAAGCTCCCATAGATTTATAAAGACAATAGTGGAAGTACCACTGGCTGTCAGTTCTGACAGCTGTCAAAACTTATTTAATAGCAACAGCTTTACAGACATTATATTTGAATCCTAAATGAAGCATTTTTTTATCTTTCAGTGTTCAGTGAAATAATAGCAAAGCTTTTTATAAAATGATTCCTATTCAGTTACATTGTTTATATATGTGTATATACATATTTAAACCAAATATTGTAAGAAAGATCTACTGTCCCTCCCAAACCCTCAAACCAATGAAGGAGCATCAGAGAGGTTTAGGAAGGCTGGGGTAGTTGTGTTGTACTTCTAAGAGTTTCTCTGTAACTAGAGGTGGAAGGGGCACTGCAGTGCTGACCATCCAAAACGGGCTGTGCCTTTGCACTGTTCTGAGTGGGCAGATGTGCTATTACCAATTGGCGGTTCATTTTTGTCCTCCTTCTAGACAAGTCTGGAAAGTGCAGAGTTTCTGGGGAGCAGCTTGTTACTCTCCAGACTTGCTAAGATGTTGCATTGGGTCATGGCAAAGATGAGATTTGATAGAAAGACGGAGCCAACCATTTCCAAACCCAGAGTAGCTTTTGCTGGCTCGCTGAGTTTTCTTCCCATTCTGAAACAAAAAAACACACACAAACCAAAGCATAATGATTAGAAGCTCTTCTGAAGGGAGTTCTTACACTGACAGAGAAAACATCTTCCACTGGGCTCAGGACCCAGACGGGCTGCAGTGAGGCCCTTCCATGGACACAATCTTAGGAAATTCCTTGTATGTTAGACCAAAACTACTGTGTTTCCAAAATATTTTTTAGCAGGCACAACTGAGACCAAGATGGAATGCGACAAGCGTTTAATATCAGCTCCTAAGGTCATTCTGTTGGGATTCAGTCAAAGATGAGGAGCTTATTTGATTTAAGGAAGTTCAGATTATGTGCAGATGCATTCATGGGTCAGGATGTACCCATGTCCTCTCAATGGACATAGCTGATTCCCCACATGAGTGGTGGTCTTCGGACGCTCTGTTTGGCAAAAAGGAACCTGACTTTGCCTTCTGCACTTTTCTACCAGAAACTTTAAGGATTTCTTAGAGTGGGGAGACTGTAAACAGAACTTAGCACAATGGAAGATGGGTGACAACGTTTTTCTTCTAGACTAGTGCATCTGTGCATTTCATTCCACTTTAAACCACTGTGAGGAAGGACTAAATGTAGTTAGAATAATAATAAGTACATGTTTTGGCACTTTGGTGCCCTATTTTAAATAGGTCTACTGGCATTTCTTTGAAATAGAATCATCCTGATAGTGGTCAGTGATTGCTTTCTGTTTATTATAAACAGTGGAGCCAGGATGCAGAGGAGGTATTTTCATGTTGGGTGAGGGAATTGAGGTTAGTAGCGGGGGATGCTCCATCCTTTAACTGTTTTAAAAAGAAGAGAAACCCCAGGTGAGATAACACCACACGGAAAATTTTACCCCACTTGAGGAAGGTTGTAAGATACTTGCTAGGGAGAAGGGTTCTATAGCAGGAGTTGCTGAGCAATATTATTAATGACTGAGCATCCTGGTTTGTTGTGATTAATTGGTGCTTACTCTCAGTCCATATGTAGCATGAAGACTTTTTTCCCTTCCTGACAGTCAGCATCCCTACTGCCCCTGGGGGACTGCTCACTAAGTTGGGAAATGGGCATGCCACGGCCCAAGCCAGTCCCACACCACCAGTAAAACCCAGCAGCTCTGGATGCCTTCCTCTCAGCAGCATCACCACCCAGGCACCCTCCAGCGTCTGTGCTCTGCCCACTCCTACCTTCCTTGGGACACCCCAAAAACCAGTGGAAGGCTCCTGAATAATCAGAACCTTGTCTGCAAACCCACCTAGCTGAGAACAGTCAAAAAAAAAGAAAAGAAAACATTTTTCTTTTTCATCAGAAGAACCTCAGAGTGCTGCCTGTGCATAAATTTATTTAAAAGCTCTGTTTCCCACTGGCTTGGAGCTGCTTCCCCCAGCTCTGAGCAGGGACGTGATTGCAGGTGGCCCTTGTGGCCTGGGAAAGGAGAAGGAGGAAGATTAAGACAAGAAATTGGGATTTAGAAGTCTTCAGTGAAGGAGGCCAGTATATGTGGAGGCAGTGTTTTCTGGCTGATTTGAAAGAAAAAAAAAAAAGTAAAGCACTCTGTAAAATGTCAATAGTTTGAGGGAAAAGTGCTGGAGTGCCTAGAAAGGTAGACTCAAGTTTCTTCACCCATAAAATAGGATGTTGTGGAGCTAAATTATTGTAGCTGTTTTCGTTCTGAAGCATTGCAAAGATTTTATCAAATAAGGTATATACAATTCCATTAATTTTCTAATTTTGGGTGTGTGGGTTTTTTTTTTTTATTTTTGCAAAAAGACATTGTGTGCGCATGAGAAGAATGCTTCATTTCAGTCGACACTGAAAACAGTCTTCAGAGGGTAGTTATTCTAGTTATTAGAGATTTTATAAATTAATGTTACTTGCCTTTTTTTTTGTTTTAAAGATGGATTTGTGTGTGTGTGTGGCAAATACACCTGGAAGGTGGAGCAATAAAATACAATTATCAGGAAAAATTATGATTATGGAAAGTAATGCTAAAATCCTAGAAGGAATTGTTCTGGTTTACTTTTTTGTACATACTCCTAAAAAGCTCCCTGCTCCTTGCCCCCTCAACCTAACTGTGATCTGGAGCCTAAATTATTCAAGTAATGACCCAAACAAACAAACAAAAAAAAGTCAGTATTGATACCATGTCCCGTCTGGCAAAAGCCAAAATTAAACAGCGAGTCATTTACCCCGTGGTGGCACGAGGATATCAAGTTCGGATAGATTTAATTTATCAGTAGGGTCAGGCTGCACTGAATATAAAATCAAATTACACTGAAGCAGATGTTGAAGTCCGAGAGAAGGTGTAGATTGATGGGAGAAAGGCAGCCCATCAAAGGCCCTTTGTCCGGGTTTGACTGGGTGAAGCAGCTGACAAGTGGCCATCAGATACCACGGCTGGGCAGCTGCATGATGGGAGCTTGACAGCTAACTTCATTAGGGCCCTGAGGACATGTGCGGGGATGGATTTATCCTTTAATTAAGATGGGCCAGGAAATAGCGCTGAGAGGGCAAACGGGAGTGAAAAGGTTTGAAATGAACCCAGAGGCTGGATAGGTGAATTGAACGCTCTTACGATATTTGATGTGTATGGTATGTGTACGACATTTGTGAGTTTATCACTGATCTTAAAAACCTGCAGAAGGAAGCTGCTCTCTGACAAAATACATGAGCCATAGAGAAGTCATTGGGAAAATGTCTGCCTGGGTGTGGCGGAGGGTGAAAATGGGCATCAATCCGGGAGTCCCACAGGTGACAACTCTGTATGAATAGCCTTCCACAGCCCATCGTTCTGGGAAGAAATCTTGCCTTTCTGTTTGCATTAATAATATCATTTCCTGCTTACTTGACAGAGGAAGTAGAGTCTGTAAAAGCGAATTCTGACAGGTCTTCTGTTCTACTGGTGTCTTTTCTCCTGGTGCAGCACTTCAGGAACCTGTCTCGGAGCATTCATCATTGTAAAAACTGAGATTGAGTCGAAATTATAGAATCATAAAGGTTGGAAAAGACCTCAAGGATCATCAAGTCTGACCGTCACCCCACCCCACCTAACTCACTAAACCATGTCCCGAAGCACCACATCTACATGTTTCTTGAACCCCTCCAGGGATGGTGACTCCAATACAAACTCTGTATTAGTCTGCCTCACCGGGCTTTTCATCTCACGTTGCCAGGAGTCTGGCTTGATTTTTAAACACGAAGTGGATGTGATGGATGCTCTGCAGGGGGTGGGGGGAGAAAGTCCTTCAGTCCATCCTCAGGCAAAATGTTGACAGAAGGCAGGGCTCCCACGGAGTGAGGCAGGAGTTTGGCTGTAATATAGACTGTACTTTTTAAGTCTTCCTATCAAAGTAACCTCATGCGATGCTCAAGCTAATTAAAATGCAAAAAGGATTGTGGTGCAAACCTGTAACTAGTAATCCGAGTCCTCGAGCATCAATTACACTTAGATATGTATATCAAGTGGAGAATAGACTCCTTTATGTTCTCTCAAAGACTAAATATGGGATCAAAGAAATAACATGCACCAGAGCTGCCCTTAAGCAGTGACCCTAACCTTATGTCTCTCTTCCCATCACTGGTATCCCCAAAGCACTCAACAGATGTCAAATATAGTTAAAGGGGAACAGATCCATGTGTCTAATTTGGAGGCAGAGTAATTGCTGGCAAAATTTGCCAAATCCTAACATGCTTGTTCAAAAGCTACCTCAATTTACATACCTCTGAGCTATAGTTTTACAAAGTGATAGTCTTGAGTAATAATTGATAGATTATTTGGTCACTGATGAGTGACCAAACTTAGTACTAGAATGTGTAGAAGCATAGCCTATGGGCTGTCTCAGTCCAGGAAGTTTGTTGATTTTGTGTCTCTACAGCTCTTAATTTGGTTGCCACCCCTACAACCTATTGCTGTTCATGCAATGTATAATAACAACAAAATGGTCCAAAAGATGAGATGCTGTTAAAAAATACATATCTGCCTTGTACAGCATATTTACAGTGTATTAAAAAAAAATTTAAAAAAATAACAAACAAAAACCCCCAAGCAAAACCATAATCAATCTATGTATTAGTGCGTTTGAGACTGCCCTGGTCACTTTGCGGAGCTTTCTGTCTTCCAGCCAAGCACTTTCCTCCTGCTGTTCTGGACAAGTAAAGCAGTTCTCAGTTTTACTACCTTCCTGGTAAGCTCCAGCAGTGTTTTCTGTGAGGCTCTACAGGGCTTTCATTCAAGGGAATGAACCATCTGAATTAGACAAGGAGCTATTTTTTTTCTCCCTTAGGGCACAAAAAGATATTTAGGCAGCCGGTGTCCATGGAAACTCTACAAGAGCTGGAGATAACTCCAGATGACTCCCTCTTTTTTTTACACACTACTCAAAAAAAAGAGAATGGGGAGGCAAGGAGAAGGCAGGGAGAAGGTCATAACTTTCTGTTCGTAGAGGTGGGAGGTGGTTTTTCTCACCGTAGTCAGGTGGAGGTCTTAGTTCCCAGAGAGCTGTTCATGGGTTAAGAGCCTGTTTGCCAGAGAAAGCAGATCTGATCCTGTATTACTTTTTTTTAGTCTCATTTTTAGCTTATGCTGCAAGAGAAGGCACTGACAAATCTCCTCCATGCTGAAACTCATTGCTATCCAGAGAGCTCTCCCTGGTACGTTGGCCACGCATTCAATGAATTAATGACTAACTTGTAGCCAGAGACCTAGAGTAACCTCCGAAAATCCTGGGCCAGGAAATTTTTTTTCACTTCTGGTCTCTGTGATGATTAAGTAGAGTTCCCTCCACGACACTGCTCAGGTCCAAACTTTTAGATAAATTGTTTTGCAATCTGGTTAGGCCGGGTGCCAGCCATGCTTCCCCATGTGAAGCGTGTTTACAGCTGGAGTAGGACCTGGAGGAGGAGGGAAGGAGGATGATTCTAAAATCTGGTTTGATGCCCAGAAAATAGGCATATTATGGATAAAGAAAGTTATATCGTCTTAGATTGCTCCAGTGCACTTTACTTTCTTTTCCCCTTATCTAAAGAAACACTGAGCCAGGATACAGCCGCATCTGAGAAAGATTTGGGGAACATGCCATCTCTTTGGCTTCTTAGAGCAGGAGGCCTTGCCCCTGTGTATAAAAGGCTTGAGAACAAAACTGAAAAACAAATCCACAGGGCAGCTAAGACTGACAAAGCATGGATGCTCCATGGACTCTCTGAGCAGGGGTAAACATTTCTCTTTAACATACACATCAGCATTTCTTTAATCTATACCATGAGGGAATTCTAATCTGCTGTCACAGCTGTGCATTGCAGGGGTGCTGGGACTCTGGCTTGAGACCCCACAGCTGGCCTGATGCAGCCCCTCTCTTGGGGGGCTCTGCCCCTTCTCCAGCTGCTGCAACTGGGGCACCATGGACCAGCATGGCTTTGAGTGTGGCTGCGCTCTGCTCACGGGAAATTTGCCATTATAGATAGCGTGTTAGTGGCTTGGATATAATAAATATGGGCTCTTCTAGTGATTATAATCTGTCCCTGCGTTTTCCCAGAGACTGGAGAGTCCGATGTGAGTTATGTCTAATGGATTCTTCTAACTCTGGAATGATTGCTAATAGTTCATTTTTCTTCTAGTTTCCCCCCCCCCCCCCCCCCCCCCCCACTCCACGCTGTCTTTTCCTGCCTTTTCCCTCTGTGAGTCATAGACTTTTTTCCTATTATTTGCAATATTTGCACTTTTGATTGCTACACTTTTCTGCATGACGCTTGGAGGCAAGGAGATACAGAACACCTTTATGAACAAGAGCGAGTTGATTGTGTTTAATATTTTAACTCTTGGCAAAGAAATACAAAACCTGCCACAAAGTAGTGAGCAAAATCTCGATTCCAGCTTCTCCTAGCAGTGTATTTTGCTGTGGTTCAGCGTAGGTTCCACCAAGAAAGCACATTCAGACCTGCCAATTGCTGTAACGACTGGAAAAATGTGGCTCACCTTTATGGATCTCCTCGATAATTACTTTCAAACACTCTTATTCTCTTTTTTGTGCTGTTTTGTAGGTTTCTTAATGAGATGTGTACTTTTTTTTTTTGTGTACAAGCAAATTATTGACTTTGATACAGAAGCTTTTAGATAGAAACATGGTACCCTTTTAAAAAAGCTTGTATTTAGCTACCTGGTACCTGGGTCTGGCACAAGTGTTAAGACAGCTGGTTCATTGATTAAAAGAGTCACTATTAAAACCTAATATAATAAACATTTACTCAATATTATCTGATTCAGTAGTCCTTTGTAATGGCATACAGAAAGTAATGTCATTACTTGGAGAATATTGACTATACAACAGATGAGTAGTGTAGAGATCCACACAGTAAATTCTCAGCAGAATCAATTGGTTTGTTGTATTTTGTCTGGTGGAATGAACCAAAACCTACAAAAAGAAAATACAGGGTGATAAACCAGGACTGCAGATCTCCCAGTCTGGGTTTACACTGTGATGCCAACAAGTAGGTGGCTGCCATTTACACAGTGTGAAACCTCCAAGCCTGCTCTCTGCTTTGCTGGTGCCAATGCCAGGAAATAGTTCCCTTTTTTTGTTAGTTCAGTATCCTTGTGAAGAAACTCAAGCTGCCTATGTCCCAAATAAAAGATTGAGGAAATTGGATTCTAATTGCATTTTGGAAATAGAGATGGGATCCAGCAAATGATATCAGTGAGGCAAATTAATTCCTAGTATAATTACATTGATGTCAGTGGAGTTAATCCAGGGATAAGTCTGGCCCAACGTCTTCAAGCATTGTTTGCACAGGAGAAATCTAAACAATGACAAACCCCCTGCCCTGAATCAGAAAGGCACCATGTTTGGTGGAGTTCCTTCCATTATAGTGGCCAAAAATAAAAAGATGGGCCAACACCTCACGATATTTGTATTTGAGATGAATTTATGGAGTTACATTATTTTGTTTGTTGAACTGTTAAATTCTGCTGTATTTTTTTTTTAATACAAAGCTCTTAAGATACTCTGCAAAAGGACAATGTTGTTCTCTTGAGGGACATCCTGTAAGTTCTTACTCACCAAACCCAGTTTGCTGTCTGCATTAAGCTCTTTAACAACTAACTAGGGAGTTTCACACGAAAAAGACCAACTCGGGAGCTTCAAAAAGTGAACTTTTGGTCAGCTCAAGTACAACAGAGAAATGCTTTCCAGTTGCAGGTTGAACTTTGTCAAGTGTCAGTGCTTTGGTACAGTTTACAGAAGAGGTCTGCATTTTCTGTCTGGCTTTTGGTAACACTTTAAGAAAAAAGAGCTTCCTCAAATGGTCCTTGGTTTCTAGCTACAGTTTTATTTATTACCCATCTATGATTGCTGTGATAATAGAAGCCTGCTGTGTAAACAGCATGCCACCTCTACATGTAGACTCTGATTTATACATCTCGTCATCCACTGGAGATAAGGCAGGGAATAGTCCAGCCAAAAAAAAGATAGCCACCAAACCTATTACCTAGTAAAGCCCATCTTTTGTTTGGTTGATGTGCTGTTTGGCTCCAAAAAGAGAATAGATATGCTGATATAAAAGGATTATCACATAAATTTCTTCAAGTTGATATAACTGAATGTAGTGCTGGAGCCAGCAGTTCCTAAATTAAATTCACCCTTCTATGATGGAGTCAGTAGATTAGCGACTAGACCTTCAACTTTCCAAGTTCTAAGTTAAACGATTGTACTCATACAAAAGGGGGTTTGGAAAGGCTTGCTTTTCACTTGCTAATTTATCCTTGTGAAGTAGAAGGAGTTTGGTTTGGTTTCTTTCCAGTGAGGTATGTGTCCTAATGTGCTAAACATTTATTAGGGAGCAGAATTTTTTATATTGAAGTTGGAAGGCAGATGGTTAAAGTAAAAACCCCACAGGCTTTCCATTCTAAGATAGAAACAATGGGATCTTTATGTTTTGCCTGTTCAACGTTTCTTGAAAGTTTTCTCCAGCAAACTGCGGCACCTGCAGTAACCAGAGGCAGCTCTCTTTCACTCGCTTTTCTCCTCTATAGCCAAGGTTCATAAGGTGCTGAGTGCCCAGTTTCCATCACCCTCCCTTGCTTTCTGTGCCTGCTGGTCCCAGAGAAATTGGCAAGTGTCTGGACAGGTGCTCTGACATAACAAAATATATGTCCCGTGTTGGATATCAAGACAATGATGAAAATGAGAGTGTGCTTTAGTCTAGCTGAAAAATAAACATCAGCTGAGCCTCGGAGAGCAAAGGGCTTTTAGGTACTGAACTTTTTTTTTGAGATATAGACTGTCACAAGCCCACAACTGGTTTATAATTTATAAACCCATTTTATAATACATGGGAAGAAACTGTGGAATAAACTTACAGGCATAGGACAAAAAGTAAATGGGTGAAACATGCATAGATCACAGACCGGGCATGTTAACACCCAGTTAACAGCCTCATTTCTATTTAATTGGAATGGCAAAATGCTGCAAGTGATGCAGTAAAACATGGAGTTCCCATGTCAGTACCGGATCGCAGGGGCCACTTTTGTTAGCTGACTCCTGCTTGTGTGTACTGATGGCAATGAGCTCAGTAAAACCCTGCTCCTACTGCTACCATCGCGCACCCAAATATTCCTGCCATTCCTCTAAACTTACTAATCTGTTTTTTTTGCTGTGACTAGCAAAAAGGGAAAAAAAAAAAGGAAAAAAAAGAAAAAGAAGAATTCTGCCAGTCATTCCCATCTGAGCTTTATTCTCAGAGTGTCAGATGTCTATCACATCTACTGTATCCCTTGGAATAATAATAATAATTGAGCCAGGCAGCTGAGTCTTGCTGTGGGGGTCTACAGGGGAGGGGGGCCCCAATAAAAGACTCATCAGTTTCAGCTTAGTTCAGTAGACATCTGTGCAGCAGAGGAACTCGTGATGATCCTGGCAGCAGCTCTTTTCATTGGAGTTTGGCTTTTTGTGCTGAATGCTTTTTGTACTGAGTCCTCCGTACCAGCCTGTCTCAGCACTTTCAGAGCCAGACCTTTTTCTCTTCATAAGCTCTAGGGTTTGGTTTTTTTGTTGTTGTTGTTTTTGTTTTGTTGGGGGGTTTTTTTGTTGGGTTTGTTTTTTGTTTGTGTGGGGGGTTTTTTTGTGGGTTTGTTTTGTGTGGTTTTTTTTACAGGCCACTGGGTTTGACTGGAGCTGTATCCAAAGTTACGAAAACTAACAACCACCTGCCACCAGGACATTGTGTGCAGTGGAGGGGGAGAGGAGTGGGCTGTGAGGGTTTGGGGGGGGCTGAGGGGGCACAGGGAAATGGAGAGAGCCAGCTGATTGCAGGGGGGGTTTGTGAGAAGCAGGACTCTCACTTATCCTTTTGCAAACACGGGAAATTATAACAGTGGTTGGGAGCTTTGGAGGGACTGGGGAAAGGGGAAATAGAGAAACCACAAAGAAAAGGGTTAGGGGCTAAAAGAGGCTCTGCCCAGAAAAGTCTGATAAATTCATCTTCAGATTCCTTTATCACTGGTAGGATTTGTTCTATGTATGAACCCCTCTTAGGAAGAATCTACATGCACTCCACATGTTTCTTGTATTAGCATAATTTGGCAATAAATGAACAACTGTCTCTTCTGAGATGGTAAGGACTGTATTGCCTATTCCAGTACTAGGATAGGTATCAGGAAAAAAATATTCAGTTGCATTTGTCTCCTTATTCGGTAAAATCGATTGCACTTTGGACTTTATGGTGATGTAGATTCATATAGAAAGCTTCAGGTTGACTTCTGACTTGTGGCCCCACCGTTCTCACTTCTTTCCCTTGGACAGCATTTACAATGGGCGCTCAGTTTATCTGAAGTACTACTTTGAATGGTGCAAGCTGCCTTAATAAACCAGAGCATACTAAAAATGTGAAGCCATTTCTGGGGAGAATAATTTTACTTTCTAGCAAATAACAAAAGTGCCTGGAAATTTACTTTGATACGGTTTTTATCGTTGATACTTTAAGGTATAATCCATGAAAATATGAAGTCTTTATTGGGCCGAATAACATTCTGTTCTTTAAAATATGAACACAGTTGTGCTCCGACAGCATCCCAGAAGTGTCTAATAGCAACAGTTGGATAAAATCCCAAAGATTTTCACCTGAAAAAAATTCCACTCATCCTGCTAAAAGAGGTCTTTATTGATCTGAACTACACCATGCATTTTGCCTTCCCCTGGAGTTGGTGGAGAAAGTGTTATTCCAGAGGTTAATCCTGAGATCAGGCTTGCTGGAATAGGACAAGTTGCCCTGTGGATACGTTGGTTGCTCCTTTAGGGTACACTGTGTGCCCTGAAACTGAGATGTAGTAGGTGTTTGTCTTTTAGTTTATTGAAGTTAAATGAGGTGAATCCCAACACAAAACACCCACTTCTGTCCCAGTGTTATTAAAAGGAAGGCATGCCGGAACATCAGGCTGACATTTACTCTGTGTCTCATCATTTTTTTGGTCTTTGCTTTGTCCTGTGTATTGTGTAAAGCTGGCTGATGTATTTCTTTCAAGAGCTGTAATGCTGAAGTTATTTATCAGGGACTGCTGCCAGTCACAGGGAGTAGGGCAGAAGGTAGGAGGCTCAGCCAGAGCAACTCTTGTCAAAGGTATGCGTCCTTACAGCCCTGGGCTTGGTCTTACTCCTGATAAATACAGTGAGAAAACTGGGACCTTTTGACCTTAAAATGAAGGCATTAACAAGAATGTAAAACAGTGTGATGAGATTAATTTGCTCCTCTTGTAAGACAATAATCTTCGTAGTGGTGCAAACAAAAGGACATGCCCTCCTTAGCAAAAAGTTCTCTTGTTCTCCTGACTCTCTTCTGTTAGCTTTCTCCATTGCCTTCTCCAACTCAAGACAAGACCTTAAGAGTATGGGACAAAACCAGACAGAGATAGACTTAGCCTTCAAAGTAGGAATGTGGTGGTGGGTGAGTGCTGCTAAATCAGGTCAGTAATACATCTCTTGGCTACTCAAAGAGATATAGATTCACACTAACTAGGCCACGTTTGCTCCTTATTGTGAAAATATGGACAATAGATATAGTTAATGTATATCCTTATGATTCTTTCATTAAGATATAAAAGGTACAATCTATTTTTAATAGAGAAGGTGTTTTCATTGGGGACTTCAGGATGCAAGTGACTAGTTCTCACCATCACTGATGAGAAGCAACCAGCCTAACCATTCTATGACTCTACAACAGTTGTCAGAAGGCTGGAATATTATTTTGGTTTTTCTTCAGTGTGATACTTAAGTATTAACTTCAAAAAGTAAAACATGCAGTGTGGTATATGATGACTCCACTAATTTCAGTTCCTGTTTTTACCTTTGGCTTTATCAAAGATTCTGGAGGCCAGAATTGTAGACAGGTACTGAGAAAACTCAAAAACAATAGCTGTGCCATTACTAACATAATGCTCTCATTTTGTCAGTGACCTGTCACTGCATATATCTTAGTTTTTAACTTACTACAGGTGTGACTGTGTCATACAGCATAAATACATACACGTGTTACCTAGTTGAGCTATATTTTTTTTATGGTTTTAGTAAGTAGTATGGCTGAGAACCCAGGAGGGATCAGGAATTTAGTTTATTTCCTGAGGAAATACTAAATTAACTTTGTATGAGGTAGCAACAACAGCCTAACAACCTTAAACGCTTCATGTAATCATAACTGTTACCTGCTTCTGACTTGCTAGCCCCATGGAAATTCCAGATTGCTGTGTTAGAATGCTTGTCTACGCTGCTCCCTACAGGAAGAGGAATAGCCTCAGGAATTAACTTTTTGGTTAGTCTGAAAACCTGCCCATCTAGCAGGAACAGCAGGAAAACCTCTGCCTGAACAGAAGGTGGTGATTCTGGTCCACAACTTTCAGGCAACACACCCATCTGAAAGAGGACAGCTAAGAAATCTTGGTTCTACATTTCTTTCATTGTACTTACAATATCTATTTCATTAGGTGAGGGAGTAAGGGAAATGAAACCCAATGAGAGCAGAAGCAGCAGAAATGGCAGAGGCAAGAGTCAAAAAAATCTACACAATGCTTTTGTTAGAGAGAAGGAGTTTTATCGGGGTTTGACTTGGGAGTAGCTTTCCTCCTCATTAATTTCTAAACCAAGCAATTTTAGCTCTTAAAAAGCATATGGATGCTATATTTAAAAATGCAGTCTGAAAGCTGATCTCTGGGAAACAATATGGAAACAATAGTAAAGTGGTATAGCAGCATTTTGGCAGCTGGTGTAAGTATAGGTAACTTCTGAGTGTTAGTCATGATGAAGATGGGGAAACAAACTCTGACCTCCTTTCACATCAACCTCAATTTAACCCGGGTGGTGCTGAGCCTTTGCAGATGACAGCAGATGGCTGTGATGAGTTTGTTGAGAGGAAGTGCTGGGGCTCAGGAGAAGCCAAGGACTGGTGTGGTAGATTGTTACCCAGAAACTTCTGGGTAAGGTTCAAAAATGGTCCTGAAGACTTTATGAATAGACTATTTCAGTTGGAAGGGTCTTTTCCACCCTTGATGATTCTATGGTTCCAGCATTTTGACGTAATAAATTCCATCTCATTGATCATAGCCCAATGCTCGAATCTATCTAGATCACCCTGCAAGGCTTCCTGTCCCTCAGGAGAGTCACCTTGTGACCTATGCCTGGTTTTTACATTCTGGTAGGCTGCTGTATGGTGTGGTTTCCTTACAGGATGCTCTTCCAAACTTTGATCCTCCATCTTCTGCCTGCAGTAGGAGGAGGTTTGGGTAGTCCTTCAAAAATGATCTGAAATAGGACACACAATCAGATGGCTGTGAAGATGTGTCAGATGACCACGCAGCACATGTGAATCAGGCTTCATGCCGCCACATTTTTGCTACTGGAAGTAACCTGTGCACATGTGCTCTGGTTCAGGGACATTTATGGATGGGACTCAATATCTTTTCTGTGTGTTCTTACAGGACACCTTTCAGCAGCTTCCATTTGTTTCTGCTGCTTCTCTGAACAGTAAAAAGGCAAAATGTAGTGAGGGAGACTGTGTGCTTTTTAAAAAAAAAATTTTTTTTAAATTATTTTTGCTACAGACTTGGTAGAGGGTTCTTCTGTGGCTGAAAACATGGCTCTAGCCTAGTCAACACAGCGTTAGAAATAGCTCTGGTTATGGCTGACATACTGAATTATCAACATTTCTTCAAAGCTGTTCCCATTTCACGCATTACGACTTTGTATCCTAAGAGCTCTTGTAAAGTAATGTTTATGGACATGTAGTTAAACGCATCATCAAATGGCTCTTAAAGAAAGCCGGGAAAGGATCATTCTCGCTACTTCTTTCTGCTTCCTTTTCCCATCAGCTGAGGCTCCTCTCCCCCTCCCTGGGGAAGCAGGCTGGCTGTGCAGCTGCAGGACAGGGGCTGTGTCTCAGCCGTGGGACTGTGGCTGTGCTGGGTCCCCCTCCAGCCCACGCTTGGGATGCTGATGCCACTCTTGGTACCCCAGTGACTCCAGACTGCACTGCCCAGCTAGATGCTCGCCCATCCTCTGTCGTGCCAAGTTCGTCCTGTTCCTGTGGCACTTAAAGAGGCTCTTGTTTCTTCTTTTGCCGTTGAAGAGGCTCTTGTTTCTTCTGTTGCTGTTGAGCATGAATTCTGGCAGGAGGAGAAAAATCAAAAAATTCATGACAAAAATACGGAGCGGGGGGGAAGAGCGTCTCCATTGAAGTTAATAATCAGCAGGGTCCAAATTACCTCTTATTAGCATTTATTTTGCAAAAGAGGCAGGGTATAATTTCGCAATAGATTCAGATTTGGAGAGGGGACTATAATCAGCCTCCTGAAGAGCTCTGCCTGAAGTACACGGCTGCTTATTTCTTTTCCAAATTGCACTGTTCTCTTTCTCCCTCTCTCGTGCTTCCCCCCTCCCCGTGCCTGCCCTGCTCTCTTTCTTGATCTCATTGAATAATGCAATGGCTGTGAATAGCCCAGACAGGCCTGAAGATTAGGGGAGCCTGTTTGTGGAGTGGGGGGCCAGCTGAATAGGCGCAGGAGGCTGGCTCCCCAGGAAAATAAGGCACTGGGAACTAGGCCAACTGTGAAGAGCATGTGCTGGGAGGGTCTGAATAGGCAAGCAGCCGGCCAGCCCATATGTCAGGCTGGGCCACAAAGACTCCTCTGCACATCTACCATGACAAACAGGATTACTGAAGACAATTAATCTGGCACGCTTTATCAAAATCAAGCGCTGACCCCCAACCTCTCCCCCTCCGCCCCCAGCATGCAGCAGATGCCACGCTCCAATTCAATGGAGCTCAAGTGTTCCCTTTTTCAGCACTGAAAGGCATCCAAAACCTCAATAAGGCTGGCGTGGACTAATTGCAAACACTGTCTGATGGTGACAGTCCTCATCAGATGAGATGAGCTCACCTTTTCTCTAAACTCCTAATGGGAAGGCTGGCAGCAGCTCCCCGGCAGTTGCTGGGAGAAATAGAAACACATGGGGCTGGATGCTTTTTCCCCTAATTTCACCCCCTCTTCCCCCTTGCTGCCTGGTGGGGGAAGGGGGTAGCCACACGCATCTTTGCTGCTTGAGCCTTTCAGGTGTTGCATCACGGGAGGGATGGAGGAGGGAAAGCATGGGAGTTACCACTGCGCAGAAGCAGGGCTCTGCTCGGCAGCTGCCAAAGACGCGCCCAAAGGCAGCATGCCAGCACTTGCTGCCATGCTGTAAAACCAGCTAAACATCCTGGGCTGAGCCCTGTGGAGCTGCAAACAGCCCTTCAGGATCTGACCCTGCCCGTGGGACGTTCCTGCCAGCTCTGGAGTGCAGAGTATAAACGGACACTCATTAGGACCAGTCATTTCTTTTCATCTCCCTCTTGCTTATTTTCTTTTATTTACATTTTGACATATAGGAGCTTCAAAAAGCCTGCCCGGTTGACCTTCATAGCAAATGAAAAGTGCAGTTCAATAAAAGAGAGGGGGGAAAGCAGAGGAAAATTAACAGTATTTTATCTTATTGCTTTTGTATTTACCTTAACTGCTGTTCAAATAAGCAGCTCAGATGCTTGCTGCTCGACGTAGTAGGTACCAGGCTCTGTACTACAACAATCCCTCATGAGCAGTCTTCTCCTCACAGAAACTGCTCATCCTCTTGGTTTCACTCAGCTCAGAGCCGAGGGCATGCGTTCCTATATTGTTAGTATGGATGGAGTGAAAGTTTGCAGAGGCATGGATGACTGTTTCTTTCAAGTATTCCCCCCCACACCCCCCAAGTTTTCAAATAAAAGTTTTATTCATTTCAGTTAAAATTTGATAGAACCTTCTCAGTTTTATTAAATAGAAAAACATTGATAAACAAATAAAAAATACTAGTGAGCTTTACAGCTCACAGAACAGAACACATCTTGCAGGTTATTCTACTGTTTTGTAAAATTTGCACAAATGAAAGGGTTAAAATACTTGATTTGAGAAATACTGCAAGAGCTTCTCATAGTCTGAATATGATTTTTTTTTACTGATTGAAAAAAAAAAATCTCTCTTCTTCCCATACACACATAAAACAAAAAAAAAAGTGAAGGTTAAAATAGTCTTTATAACTTTGTTTTTAAAGTTCTTTCCTGTCAAAATGGACAACATTTCATTCTGAGTGGCATCTGCAGTTCCTCATAATCTGTTTTCTGCCAGAAAGCTGACATCTAGATGTTATCTCTCTGCTTACTTTTATGGCTTTGCTCAGCATGACACCTGATGCTTCACAAATTTGAATAACCTTGCCCTTACTTTAAGAGGAAAGTTAGTAAGGGACTGATACCAATTCTCAGCACAGTGTTTCTTAATTAAAAGAAGACCAAACCTGAAATGATCGCTGTGGGCTGACACCGGCAAAAGCCATGGCTGTGGGAAGGGAGCTTTTGCTGGAGCAGCGCTCTCCCATTGCTAGCTGCAATAGGCAAGGGGTTCTTATTAACAGCACATTGCTAATGATGTTCATCAAATCTGATAATGCTGCTTCTTCCTGCCTATCGAGAATGGGATGTTTAAATGCTAGTTACAGGTGGATGAGCAGCTGATCTTGGTATTACGACATTTACACTCCAGCAGCATGTTCCAGCATCTGCGAACTGCAGTACTCAAAGGGGGTCCAAGCGGGAGATCAGCAAACAGAACGAATATTGCTCAAGGCACCCAGTAAAGGCCAGCTGCAGATCACGCAGCAGCTCATTGCTGTGATCCTTTGACATCCCATAGCCCAACACTTTCCAGAAATCAAAGGCCAGGTTGTGTTTTTATTCGGAGTGCTAAGGTCGAGTTCTAAGAAGTGTCTTGTAATGAAGTGATATTACAGAGTTAGAAGAGCTAAACTGTAGCTAATGGCTGCTGTGTCAGCAAAAAAAAAAACAACCTTGTGCAAGGAAGGTGAAGGAATGAACCACAAATCCTCCTTAGAAGAAAGGAAAAAGAGGAAAAAAAGCCCAACACAGAAAACTCAATTCCCTGCAAGCTAAAGCAGCAGCAGCAGAATGAAGTGACAAGGTATTGTTCTGAGCTACCTGGGTAACGGAAGAAAACGTTGCATCTCCACCCTGCAAGGGGAGGAACTGCGTCCGGAATGTGAGCCCCTCTGCATAGACTTTCTGAGGGGTGATGGAGGAAAGACTACCAGAGGCAGCCAGCACCTGGCATCTGCGCTCAGAATGAGCACAAAGCCGTGCTGACACCTCTCTCTTTGACTTATTAACCTGATCGCTGGTAATCACTGGAGAAAATTTGTATCATGATTAGATTAGGAAAGAGAAAGACTGTGATCCTTTTGACTGCAGCTAATTAAAACATTTCTCTGATAAACAGGGGTACCTGTTATGCCCCGGTTTTGGAGCAGCTCTGTAGGTCACAGCAGCATCCGTCATTGCCTGAAGCACCAGGATGGGTAAGGCTCTGGAAGGTGGAGCTGGTATGATAATACTTAGTGACATGGGTGGGAATTTCTCTCAGCCGTTAGAAGAAGTAGGAACTTGTTCTTAAAAGAAAGACTCACGTCAAGTGACATTTTAAAAATATCATCTAGTTTCCAGTCAAATATCCACTGGTTCTTCTAAAATGCGCTGTATGTGTAATGGAAGTGTGGTTCAGAAATGACTTTGTGAATATTGACACAGAAAGAGCCTCCCCTTCTCCACTGAGCCCCAAGGAATTGCCACTGCCTACAGACAGCAGAAGAAAGTTTGACCTACTTTGCCTTTCCTACTCAGTGCTGTCAAGATGTTTTTCACATCTGTAAAAGAGTAATCACTGACTTTTTAAAAATTTTGAACATGTACATACACCGTCTAGTGAGTTAGATCAGAATAACAGAAGCCCCTACCTTTTCTGGTCTTCATACCAGGACAAGATCAACCTTTCTGAAGGTTAAACAAATATGCTTCACTGTTTTATTGGGTTTGGTGTTTTGTTTTTTTTTTTTCTCCCCCCGGACTCAAACAGGCCCCTTCATCTCTGGTGACATACCACCGTAAAATGGTTCTGTGTTGCACTGCCGTAACGAGTAGTGTTTTGTTTACCGTGGTGTCTTTCCAATGTGCCTTGCAGAAATATGACCAATACCTGAAATTATTGTTTTGCTAATAATGTTGTTAATACCTTGCTACATAGGAAAATAAAACCCAAGGGATTTGAAGAAAGGGTCAGCTTTATTCACTATTATAGTGAAATGAATTATAACATCACCAAGTCGTGTTTATGGTAAAAAAAGTGTTCAGTCGCTGGAGGCATTAAATGTGCATGTGTGAATGTGTAAAGAGATTCTGGCAGAGTTCAGCGTAGTGGGCTTTGTTTCACTCACATGAAATATTTTCCTTCCACAAGAAACACTTTCCAACATGAAAAAAGGCTGAACTTTCTTGGCTGAAATATCAAAGTGATTGGCATCTATCTAAACATAATAGATAGCTCAGGCCAGCGATCTCCAACTTCTTTTGATTTACAGCCCCCTAAATATAGAGGTGGAGATCCTGTCAGAGTAACTGAAGCCAGCTGCCATGGGGCTTGCTTTCCTATTTGGGTTTTACAGACCTCTTAGTAGCAGCTTGGGGAACACTACATGTCCACAGACCAGTTCCTGGCTTAGGCTATTGTCCCCAGCACGTGACTTTCAGGCAGCATGCTGTTTGTGGCACCTCCTAAGATTATTCTTGGCTGTGGCTACCAACCAGAGAGAGCACAGAACAGTATTGCTACTATCACATTACTTGCTTGGGAGTTTTTTATTTTTATTTTATTTATTATTTTATTTTTACCTCGAAGCCACTAATTGCTAGTAACCCCTGGCTAAGGTACTCTTTGGGGCTCAGTAGGAAGCAACACGGTTTTTCGGTTCAGCTGGAGTTTCAGAAAACAGAAATAGCATGGGGCTAAACACAGGGTTCAGTATAAATGTAAAGGAAACGTTTCCTTTCTGAGGTTTTAACAGTGTTTTATAACTAAGATTGCATCAAATCATTGTGGATCTGCAAATCAAAACCCTAGGTTTAGAAAATGTCAGAAATATTCTGAATATTTTAATAATTAATTTCTTTTTATGCAGCCAAAATGATTTGCTGACATTTACAGGAGTTTGCAAAATATCTGAGTTGACTCAAATCCTTATCTTTTAATGAGTACATTTCAGCCAGAAAAGCTTACTTGGCTGTGAGTACTTGTGTGCATAAATAAGCAGAAGGATCTTCTTGTCATCGAGGCAGCCTCAGCTTTGAGAATGCTCTTAGGAGGGTCTTGGAGTTGCTCTCAGAGGTGATTTCTGGTCGGTAGAAATAGAGTGGTGGAAAATGCATTCTGCTCCCCTGAGCGTAAAGCTGCAATGAGTTAGTGAGAAGGATGCTTTCTTGAGAGGGGGCTCAGTGTGTCCTGTCACCGCAGCAGTCACACCACTATTGATTTCATCTTTTTTGAAGTGACCCAGTGAGCAGGACAGAGTCCTTCCAGAGTGGGAGATGGGAAACTCAGTAGAGCTTCTCCTTTCTGGCTTGATTTGAAGCCCCTGCCTTGAAGACAGTACACACACCACCTCTGAGGAGAATACAACCCATAGCTGGCTTTCTGAAGACCTAGGATCTCGGCAACACATGACAAAACCTAAATGCGATCTGCACCTGTGTTAATTGTCAGCCCGTTGGTGTGCTCTGAAATGCATTTGGGAGTAAATACAGAATGTCTGTAAAATTCATTGAAAAAGTCATTCCCATTCCATAGTCTGAACAAAAGCAGGTTTTACTTTTTCTTTTTTTTGTCTCCCATCTCTTTAATCCTCCAATTGTTATAACACCAAGTGAACGTTGAGATAAACTCCTGTTCAGATAATTCACTGTCAAAAATACTGAGCATACTTTAGTCAGATGGCAGTAGTAATGGTCTTCTCGAGTGCCACCGCACAAAAGCTGAGTCTATCAAGATTTTTTGGCAGGCACTGCGTTTAACTTGTCATGTTATATATTGCAGCAATGCAGTTGAGGATCAGTATAAATCAATTTACAAGTCTGGAGGAAATGGGGGCTTGTGCCTCTGCAGCCTATTAGCAGTATGAGTGTCTAACAGAAGGTGGCAGCATTTTAACATCGTTCAGTCCAGCGAAAAAAAGAGAGAAAATGAACTCAAATCAGCATGGCCAGAAAGCTGCTCTTTACATTCAGGCAGGATGTACACACTGCTGCCTTGAATTTATGGGTTTGATGAGTTGATGTGGTTCCAGACAGGCAGGAAGGTGAAGTTTTGATAACTCTTCAGTCGTCTTAATGTAAACGAGGGAAACAAGCAAAGTAGGTACCGGAGGGAAGGAAAGTAGAAAATAAATATGAAAATCTGACTGCCCAAAGGGTCAGAAACAGCCCACCCCCCCAGTGGAGGGTGGTTCTGTGGCAGCTTCATTAGAAACAGTGAGTAAGAAAATATGCAGTCCCTAATGAATTATTGGGATTTGATCTATTACCGATTTCATAGGGGATAAATGTCTTGTTTCAGTTCTATCACACCTTGTATTGTCAGCTCTCATGATCTCATCCTAAGCTTTTTGGCATTTGTTGTTTTTCTTCAAAGCTTCAGCCTTTGAAACTGGGCAACTGCATGGGAACCTCAACTTTCATTTCACCACTGCCACCACCAAAAATAGCATGCTTTGAACTCTTGTGGTCACGGGGAAGAGTCAAAAAACATTACTGCAATGCTCTCACAATGTTCAAAAACCAAAAGGCAGAGTGGGAAGAATAACAGAATTTAAATTAGAAAAAAAAAAAACAAAACCAAACATATCTCATAAGGTTAGCTTAAAGTCCTACGTTGGAGTGGCCTGATTGACAATGACATATTGCTGATGGGAAGTCTGGACCCAGCACAGCAAGCCAGGCATGTTGTTGTGTGCTCTGATAGGGGTGGAATTAAGTGCCTGGCTTAGTGCGTAGCCATGAGCACAAAATGGTGTTGTTCACTTCGGCGAGATTATTTACTGATTTACAGCTCAAGTCATTCGCTGAACTGAGCTCTTAACTCGCTTAAGAACTAATCCAGTGCCCAGTGCAGTTTGATGGAGAAACTCTGAAAATCAGGTCATCGGTGTCCTTGAACAGCTTTTTACATTTTTAAATGTGAAACTTCTTCAGCTAGCACTGGATTAACCTTTTAAGGTAGATATAGATGGCACTAAGGAATATTGTACTAACAGTCACCCCGAGGACTCCACGTGTTGCCAGTAGTTAAAACCCTAATCCCCAAAGAACTGTGACACATTGTCAATCTCTCTTTTCCAATGGGTCTGGATTTTTAAAAAATTGTTGCCATTCTAGATCATTTACATTAAATTTCAGCTGGATTAATTTTGAGAGAAAAATTAAAAACTGGTGAATCACTCTGTACAGTTTCAAAATGGGGTAGATATTATTTCCAGGTTTTGTATATGGAAAATAAATACTAATTTTGAAGAGACTTCCCACTGTATTCACCTCGGAAGCTTGACTGCAGCACAAGTAATACAGCAGGCAGATTACTAGATGGTGACCAACTATGGGAGGAGTTAATCTCGAAGAAATAGGAAACTTTCCAGCAACTGAGGTTCTGGGGGTTTAACACAGATAATTCTGGTCACAAAGTTACACAGTCAAAAATGGCATTCAGTGGTTGAGCACAGTGATAGATTGCCTTTCTGGGAGTCCTGGTGAGCCGACAGCAGAGCTGAGAATAGGATTGTGGCACCTTTCATTTTGTCAGTCCACACTTTTATGTTCCATACTGAGCACTCAGTTACTGTGCTTAGTCGACTCGGGCAAATAAAAGTGGATTAGGCAGAGTATACTGATTTAATTTTGTTTGGCTTTTTGATGTGCCTTCCTGGAGTTCCTATTTACTGTGTTGTGGGTTAGATACTTAAACAGGAAATCAGCTCAGAGGAAAGGCTGACCATTGCAACCTTGGGCAAACATTTGTCCTTGCCCGCTTCCCAGAACTATTCAAAGAATGCCTTATATATGGTATGTACAACCAAAGTACAAAATCTGCAGAAAACAATTTGTGGATGGAATGATTTGGTAGGATGACGGCACTCACTTGAATGAAAGACCTTGGAGTAAAGATCAGTACAGATATCTGCACACCTAAAGACAGGAAGTTCTGCTTAATTTGTATGTTCTCCTGCAGACAGTCCTCTGACCGAGTGTTGTGCCTGAATTGTTACATGAATCTATTAGGTAATCATCTATTAGAGTGATTCCCTCAAAATTAATCTTGCTGAAATTTGGCATAAATGATCTAGAATGGCAACAATTACAAAAATCACTTTACAAAAGGATGACCTTTAGCAGAAGTAAAAGCAAATTCAGGCTAAATTGATTTAAATGACACCAGGGCAATCAAGGAGCGATATCTTTCTTTCTTCTTGTCATTGTAATAAAATGTCTGCAATGCCATAGTTCTGTCAAGCTTACAAATGCCACCTTTCACATTTTTGTCAAGGGTTTTTTTATTATTTTTCTATTACTCCCTGCATAAGGAATAAAACTTCATACATGGCTTCTAATATCAAGATCTTTATTAAAGTTCGTTCCATCATAGCAGATGCATTTTAATTGCTGCTGCTTTTAGCTCAGCTCTGCAGCACTGTTTATACTGCTTTAAATTAAACTCCTTCTTACTAATGGTGAGATCTGTCAGTCCTCTAAAAAGCAATGTTTGAAAAGTATCATTAAGACCTGTGAAATAGATGCAAATAAAAACAGAACTCAGTGGAGGCAAATATATTTCATCAGGCCTCGAAGAAATGGTTCATTTTATGCTGCCTGTATTTGGCAAGTTGAATAACCTCTTGGTTAAAAATTCTAATGACCTCAGGATAGAGATTTGTCTGAGAAAGGACTGTGTGAACCCTTCAGGATTTTGTCCTACATGGAGAGGAATTACTTCAGTGAGTGATAGACATTTCTCTCCAAATTTGGATTTCAGGGACCTGGCCTATATTGGGATTGATTTGCATTTCAGTTGCTTGTGGGCAGCAGTTGCTGAAGCTGTGCACGTGCCAATTCATGGCACAGGAGAACAAGCACTGGATGTGACAACCCTAGATTCAAAGGGAGAGAAATTCATCCCATGGACGTCATGGTCCTCTGTGTGTTTTCTGAAGGACAAGTCTTGCCAGGTATTTATGGTTAATGCCAAGGAAAATCCCTGTAGGATAAGAGGATAATTCCTACTCAGGCATCTACAGTGACTCTTTGTCTTTTGTTTTTATTTTATTTTCCAAATACTTGAAGCTTTCCTCAGCATCTCTGAGGACTTCACTTATTTTCCTAACCTTATCACTTCTCTTGGGCAAGCAATTTGAATTTCATGGTCCAGACCATTATAAATGGGGTGGGACTTGGTTAGACCTCCCTGACAGAATATACAGTGAGCCATTCCTCTGTCACCAATGAAAAAGGACTAAGAATTCACCTTCCTCTTTGATCATGGGCCTTTTAGCTCCCATATATTCTGTTGACACAAGAGAGGCAAATTGTCACATTCTCTTTGCTGTATATGACTTATTTAGTTTGATTTTGAAAGCAAATATTTGAAAGGTACAGGCCTATTTTGAGAAACGGAGCTACTAAGACTTGATAGGATGTGAAGATCATGGTTTTATACCCCGAAGGAGGTAAAAGCACAGGCAACACAGGTCAGTGTGAGTAGAGCCATCCCATCTGTTAATCCAACTCATGCTCAGTGTGTGAATGATGCTGTAGCAAGGACAAATATTTTTGAGAGTTTTAGTACATGTTTAGTACATTCTAAGGCCTGCGACATCATAGAATCGTAGAATAGTTTGAGCTGGAAGGGACTATGGAGGTCATCTAGTCCAACCCCCCTGCAGTGAGCAGGGACATCTTCCACTAGATGAAGTTGCCCAGAGCCCCATCCAACCTGGCCTTGAATGTTTCCAGGGACAGCATTGCCCCATCACAGGCTTCTCCCCAGCTTACCTCAGTTGTGCTGATGCCCTCGCCTTCCCACACCCTAGTCAGTGCTGGGAAAAAAAAAAAATAAATTAGTTGTTTATCAGGATGTACAGAGAAGAAAAAGTCCATAGGGAGTGCTTCTCAAACCTGCATGGGTTTTGTTTCTTATTTGATGTATGCATTGTATGCCTATAGGTTTTTCACAGGATGGTGAAAAACCTGGGTTTAAATCCATGGTGGTTGTTAGAGGGCCTGTGCAGAAAGAGCAGCACACGGGCCTACTTAATGAGCACTGTAACACACGCAATATCTTGTTTATGGCTGTAAAGGCGGAACTCTGCGTCCCCAAAGATAGTCTGGACAATGCGGAAAAGAGAGACTTGAAGGGGAATGCTGAACCGTTGAGTTGTCTGTGTTCTTTCATGGTGCATTGGGGTGGAAGCAACTCAGGGCCTCCTCCTCTGAAGAAGCTGGCTTAGCACAACCTACCCCAGCTCCCATCATAGCCTCTGCATGTCACAGAATCACAGAATCACAGAATGTTAGGGATTGGAAGGGACCTCGAAAGATCATCCAGTCCAATCCCCCTGCCGGAGCAGGAACACCTAGATCAGATCACACAGGAATGCATCCAGGCGGGCTTTGAATGTCTCCAGAGAAGGAGACTCCACAACCTGTCTTGGCAGCCTGTTCCAGTGCTCTGTCACCCTCACTGTAAAGAAGTTTTTTCTCATATTCCAGTGGAACCTCCTATGTTCCAGCTTGAACCCATTGTCCCTTGTCCTATCACTGGGTGTCACAGAGAAGAGCCTGGCTCCATCCTCCTGACACTCACCCTCCACATATTTAGAAACATTGATGAGGTCACCCCTCAGTCTCCTCTTTTCCAAGCTAAAGAGACCCAGCTCCCTCAGCCTTTCCTCATAAGGGAGATGCTCCATTCCCTTCATCATCTTTGTGGCTCTGTGCTGGACTCTCTCCAGCAGTTCCCTGTCCCCTTGAACTGAGGGGCCCAGAACTGGACACAATATGGGAGACGGTGTCAAATGCTTTACTGAAATCGAGATCTACTGCTTTACCATCATCTATCCACCTGGTAATGTCCTCATAAAAGGCTATCAGGTTGGTCAAGCATGACTTCCCCTTGGTGAAGCCATGTTGACTGCCTCTAATGACCTTCTTATCCCTGATATGCCTAGAGACAGCATCAAGAATAAGTTATTCCATCATTTTTCCAGAGATGGAGGTGAGGCTGACCGGTCTATAGTTACCCAGGTCCTCCTTCTTGCCCTTTTTGAAGACTGGAGGGACATTCGCTTTCCTCCAGTCCTCAGGCACCTCCCCCGTTTCCCACTCTTGCCAAAGATGATGGAGAGTGGTCTAGCATGACTTCCACCATCTCCCTCAGCACCCGCGGGTGCATCCCATCAGGACCCATGGATTTATGGGTGTCCAGATTACTTAACCGCCCCTTAACCCAGTCTTCATCTACCAGAGCAAACTCCTCCTTTGTCCTGACTTCCTCTGGGGCTTCAGGGGTACGGGACTCTTCAGGAAAGACTCCGGCAGTATAGACAGAGACAAAGAAGGCATTCAGTAACTCTGCCTTCTCTGTATCTTCTGTCACCAGAGCACCCACCTCATTCATCAGTGGGCCTACATTGCCTCTGGTGTTAGCCTTATCTGCAATGTATTTGAAGAAGCCCTTTCTATTATCCTTGACCCCTCTAGCAAGGTTTAGTTCTAAGGAGGCCTTAGCTTTCCTAGTTGCCTCCCTACACTCTCTGACAACATTCTTATATTCCTCCCAAGTGGCCAGCCCCTCCTTCCATAATCTGTAGACCCTCCTTTTACACTTGAGTTTGCCCAGCAGATCCCTGTTTAACCATGCAGGTCTCCTGGCACCCTTCCTTGACTTCCTACCCGTTGGGATGCACCGATCTTGAGCTTGGAAGCAGCTCTCTTTGAACGCTAACCAACTATCTTGGGCCCCTTTACCTTCAAGTACCCTGTCCCACGGGATTTCCCCTAGCAATTGCTTGAAAAGGCCGAAGTTGGCCCTACTGAAGTCCAGCGTTGCTATTCTGCTCAGGATTCTATTATGGCCACATGAGATCCTGAACTCCACCACCTCATGGTTACTGCAACCAAGGCTGCCCTCAACCTTCACCTCTTCAACCAGACCCTCCTTATTTGTGAGAATAACGTCTAGCAGTGCTCCACTCCTAGTCGGCTTGTCCACCATTTGCATCAGGAAGTTATCATCAATGCACTGGAGAAACCTCCTGGATTGCGGATGGCTGGCTGAGTAGGCCTTCCAGCAAATATCAGGGTAGTTAAAATCCCCCACAATAACCAGGGCCTGTGACTGCGAGGCTGCTACCAGCTGCCTGTAGAAGGCCTTGTCCACTTCCTTGTCCTGATCCGGTGGCCTGTAATAGACACCTGCGACAGCATCACCCATGCCAGCGTGTCCCTTAATTCTCACCCACAAACTCTCAACTCGCTCGTCACCCACCCCTGGACAGTACTCAATACATTGAATTTGTTCTTTCACGTAAGGAGCAGCTCCCCCCCCTCGCCTTGCTGGCCTGTCTTTCCTGAGAAGGGTATAGCCACCCATGGCTACATTCCAGTCATGTGAGCTGTCCCCCCGTGTCTCTGTGGTTGCCACCAGGTCATAATCTCCTGACCGAACACAGATTTCTAACTCCTCCTGCTTATTCCCCATGCTGCACGCATTTGTGTAGAGGCATTTCAGGGAGCGAGCTGAGCACGCCAGTTTCACCCTGGGAGGGTGGGAGGACCCCTGGTCTTTATCAACACTAGAGTGATGCCCCACTGGTGCAAGCCCCATTACAGCCCCATCCCCCTTCGAATCTAGTTTAAAGCTCTCTCAATGAGCCCTGCTAGATCCTGCGCTAGGACTCGTTTCCCCCTATGAGACAGATGAGTTCCATCCCTCAACAACAGGCCAGGGGCTGAGTAAACTGCCCCATGGTCAAAGAACCCAAAGTTCCTGTCTCAACACCAGTCTCTCAGCCAATTATTCATGACTTGTGTTTTCCTAGCCCACCCCATGTCCTGCACCTCCCCAGAAGGTATAGAGCAGAACACCACTTGTGCACCCACTCCGTGAACTATCCGCCCTAAACCCCTGAAATCTCTTTTCATAGTTTGCAGGCTCCTCTGCGCAATTTCGTCACTCCCTGCCTGAACTATGAGTTGTGGGTACTAAAGGTTTATCTTTCACCCTGGTTGGGGTTTGGAGAGAGGACTGCTGCACACTCTGAAATATAGCCAGAAATGGGGGCATGGTGGATTTTGGGAGTTTGGCCTGCCCTTGAGATCAAGTCCCTCACCAGCTGTGTCCCTGGGCTGCAGGAGAGATCGTTTCAAGGCTCATTTCCAATAACTTTGTTAACAAAGTCCTTAATTTTGAATCAATGTATTTGATGGTGACCTTCCTTATCCTTTGTCTGTGGATAGAAATGTGACTAATGTCCAAGAGGACAACTTATTGCCAAAACCCTGTTCTGGTTCTCCAAGTATTTGTTGACAAATCTAATTTTGAAGCTATTTTCTGCATGCCTAATCTCATAAATCTATTACTATTCTGTCTAATGTGTTGTTTATAAGCAAACAGATCCAATTTTCAGAGGATCCACGAGAGTGGTAAATCTATAAAATGAAGATGGCTTTCTAATCTGGGCAGTAAGACGTCTCAAAAACTTCACAAAAGTTTCTTTGTTACTACACCTGGTTTTCACTCAGATAAAACCAGTTTTCGCAGAGCTATGACTGGCATTAGCGAGGAAAAAGAAAATGCAGTCAGTACCAACTTATGCCATGTTTCTCTATGGAATCGATAAAGAGTGGGAAAAAGTTTGCAGAGAAAGGAGTAAGTTTAACTTTCCCAGGCTGCATGCCTTAGTATTTGAAGTACAGCAGAGACATAGAATATCTTTGTCCTACATCCAGCTTTGCCATTTTTAGGTTGATCTTTGGCTACTTGTGTCAAGTAGTTGTGCCTCAGTTCTACCTCCGTAGCTAATACACGACTAAGCCTCCTTATTTCCATGACAAAGTGCTGCTAAATGATAAACTTACCATAAACAAGATGAGTTTCCCACACTGTAGCCCCATCTGCATTGCAAAAGTAGAAATGATGCATCAGGCAGGTTTCAGGTAGGAGTAAGGTTTTGGTAGCTCTGGGTATTCTCTAATTGAAAGTGACTGGATAGGGCTGCTGGCAAATATTCACAAGGCTTTCTGCCTGATGTGTCAATAGAAATCAGGGGGTATGTCCATTTGCAGCTGAAGAGCAGCCCCCTGCAAAGAACGCTGTAAGGTTCAGTACATAATTTTATTTGCATACATTGAGACAGCTGGCAGCTTTGCTATAGTATGGGAGGTGTCAGTGGAAGCATGGGGTTTCTCACCCACTGGGAGAAAGATTATGAAATATGGGGGGATGAAAAGCCAGCAGTTTCTTTACACAAGTTGGAGTCTGTCTGGGTGTCGTGCGGTTTCTGGGGATTATTAGCTGCCAACAGGCCGAGCCTTTTCGGGGGGGCAGTATCATGGTCAACAGGCCGAACCTTTTTCCGGGGAGGGGGGGGGGCAGCATCATTGTGTATCACCTATTCTCTC